>JAVJIF010010565.1:0-96425 GCA_038442645.1 Agave tequilana | reverse complement strand
TCCAAAAAGATCCATATGAATTAATTCTAAAGGCCTAGTTGACATGATATCCTTGTTGGTTTGAAGGAAGACTTGGTTTTGTTTCCCAAGTTGGCACGCACCAAAATGCGGTCTTTCTCAAACTTCAAGTAAGGTATACCCTTCACTAAATCCTTAGAATTAATCCTAGAAAGATGGTCAAAAGATGCATGTCCTAATCTTCTATGCCAAAGCCAAGAATTTTCATCAAAAGCATTTAAGCATTTAGTAGAACATTCCACATTAAGCATGTCAATAATATAAACATTATCATCACGAAAACCGGTAAGAATACAATCATTGGATTTAATATCAAAAATCTTGCAAGTATCATCAAAAACAACTTTAAGTCCACGGTCACAAATTAACTAATACTAAGCAAATTAGTTTTCAAACCATCAACAAGTACAACATTTTCTATAATGGGAGATGCACCAATTTGAATGTTACCTATACCGATGATAGTGCCTTTAGAGTCATCCCGAAGGTGACGGAGCCACCTTCCTCGTACCTTGATAGGGTTGTAAAGTTATTGATATCCCACGTCATATGTCTTGAACAACCACTATCAAGGTACCACCGCTCCCTACGTCTTGGAGCCTTGGTGTGTACCTATATCAAATAATTTAGGATTTGATTTTGGTACCTACATCTTCTTGGGTCCTAGAGGGTTAGTTTCATTAACCCAAACAAGATTATTTGATCTATTAACTTGGTCATAGCAAAATTTAGCTAAATGTCCATTCTTACCACAATATGTGCATCTATATACTCTACCATATTTAAAAGCATAGTGAGTGTGTGATTTGTGAGCATGAGAGTTGTGAGCATGAAAAGATTTAGCATGAGAAGTGTTATGTGTAGTGTGAGCATGAGAAGTTTGCTTTTTGAAAAACTTTTCTTCAAGTTTCTTAGTGTTAAAAGCACAATCTTTCAAAACTTTTTCAAAATCAACCATTTTAGTTTTTAGAGAGGAAATTTCTTTTTCATCAACAATAGGAGATTTTCCTTTACAAGAAACCTTGTAATCATTAACTCATTTTGAATAGAAATAAGATTAGAAGAAATATCATCCTTTTCTTTAGAACCATAGCAAGTTTTTTTGAGAAATGCAACTTCTTTTTGCAATTTATAACATTCAATCTTCTTATTATCATAAGTTTCGGAAAGTTCAACAAAGGCATGAGCAAGAACTTCCTTACTTAATTCATCATCTTCATCATCATGAGGTTGAGGGGTTACCTTTGGTGTTTGCCATGAAACACATATTCGCTACATCCGCCTCTTCCTCGGACTCGCTTTCCGAATCCAAAGTTGCCTTTGTACGCTTTCTTTTCTTTTCTTTGGCTTGAAGGAGGAGGCCATCTTCTTCTTGAACTCCAGGCAATCCGCCATGATGTGTCCGGGCTTTCGGCAATTGTAGCATATGATTTTCCTCTCCTCTTTGCCTTCAAATTTCTTCGGAAGTTGAGCTTGTTCCTCCGGTACATTCTCTTCACATTGCGAACAAGTAGTGATAGCTCCTCATCTTCTTCTTCATCTTCTCATCGTCTTCAGAGTGGATGAAGAATTGAAGGCCAAGGATTTCTTCTTTAGTGGAGCGGCCTCTTCTCTTGCTTTCTTTTCCATCTCATGGGTCTTTAAGTTCCCAATGAGACTAATGAGGTCCATCTCGTCCTTGTCGTTAATTCCTTCAAGGTGGTGGCCTTTATCTCCCATGATGTAGGAAGAGCCCGAATCACTTTCCGCACCTTTTGATCATTGGAAATCTCATCACCTAAAGAAGAAAGACCATTGGTGATTTTAGTAAATCGAGTAATCATACAATCAATAGATTCATCATCAATCATTTTAAATGAATCATATTGGGACCTCAAGAGATCTATCTTAGCTCTCTTGACTTGTGAAGTCCCTTCGTGTGTGACCAATAAGTGTTGCCAAATCTCATAGGCGGATTGGCAATGAATTACCCGTGTAAGGTCATCCTCATTCAAGGCTGTTAAGAGGGAATTTTGGGCCTTAGAGTTAGCCTCATATTCTCTAAAGTTGAAGTCGGTCCATGTGCTCTCATCACTATCGGGGGCAACATAGGGTTTGGTCAATGATTTAGCCACTAAGCTACCTAGGGATTGCAAAAGATAGTCATCCTAACCTTTCAAATAGGGAAGTTGAGTCCATCAAATTTAGGAGGGGTTTTGATGTTATCGGCCATGTTTACTAGTGATGACAAATGGAATGCAAATGTTGATTAGCAAATTTTAAGAATCTCTCTATGGATGTTAAGCCAAAACCTAGAGTCCAAGCTCTGATACCAATTGAAAATCACCTAGAGGGGGTGAATATGTGATAATGCTAATCAATGCACAATTAAAAATTATGGAGCAACAATCTCACAAAGCAAGTGAATATAGCAATGAAAATAGAGCAAGAAATAAGAGCAAGTAAACCAAACGCAAACACCGAGATTTGCTATCGAGGTTCGAGCACCCAGCTCTACTTCCCCCCCGCCTTCCCCAGAAGGATTCCAACCACTTCCACTATCACAATGATGTCACAAATACACCGGAGTACCCAACTCCACAATCTCAAGTACAAGCAATCTCTGAGTAGTCAAAAGAACACAAACTCTCTCTTGCAAAATTCTCTTCCCTTACAAAGGTCCTTAGAGAATCAATGAGTAGGAATGAAGCTCTTGTGTGTAAGGAGAAAAGAAAATGAAATCAGAGAATTCTTGAAAACACTTCAGAAAATGAGAGAGAATTTCAGCACAAAAACCAAGAAACCAAATCTTTTGAATGCCTTAAACTTTTTGGAAATTTTTGAGAATTTTTCTAGTAACCAAACTCTCCCTAAACACCCCTATTTATAAGGAGAGGGCTAGGGTTTAGAGATAAAACATTTTTAAGGCTAATCAGAATGTATTAAAACCAAAACATGTCACTTAAACACACTTAAGTGAGAAAAGGACAAAAATAAATCTGCTCAGAAAACTAGCCGTTACTGTTCAAACGGCTAGTCCGGTCGACCGGCCCGGTCGACCGCTAGTACAAAGAAAATGACCGTTGCGAGCTACGGTCGACCGGCCCGGTCGACCCAAACAAACAGAGAGCTCTGCTCTCAGACCGGTCGACCGGGACGGTCGACCGTCCAAAGATTTTCAAACGTGCACAGATTTGTGCACGTCAACCGACTTCTAGCCAAGTCGACTAGTCAGAAGACTTAGTCGACTGGATGAAGTCTGGAATGGACAGAAAAACAGTTTTAAAAATATTTTGAAAAATCTTTAACACTCCTAAAAATCACCAAAAAGTTTTTTATCATTTAGCATTGATATATAAACATGTGGTAAAAAGTTTAGCTCAAATATCAATCAATATGAACTATTTTTGTCTCATATCATTTTTACCTAAAACCAAAAACTGTATTTTCTAAAACTTGATTTTGAATGAAAAAATACGTTTTGTCCAAACTCTTCCAAATACAAAAACATGATATTTAACCATTTTGAAGCATAATCCTATATTCATGAAACATATGTACATCAAAGTTTTTGTCATAAATTCCAATGCCAAAATAAGTTCTGATAAAACACAAAACTTAAAACACATGAGTATGTATATCAAACTATTTATGTTAGGAAACAAGATGTGCGCAAAAACGTGTGTGATAGAGCTTCAAACCTATTCACTATTCTTAACAAAAATTCTAAATTAAAACAAATCTAATAAATTATCTTGAGCAATCTTGAAGTCTTGAGTCATGCGATGCCTTGCTAGAGCCTTCTCTTCTATGTTCCTTCCTTGATGTGCAAAAAGCCTTCTTTGCTTCATAAACCTAGAAATTCTTGCAATAGCTAAGCAATGGCCTCCAAAAATTGTACTAACCTGAAACTTATCTAAACAAACTAATTAGTACCAAATAGCACTTATTTATTTTGTTATCATCAAAACTCTAAACAAATGGAGAGTGTAACCTTTTGGGCCAACAATATCAGGAGCGTAGGCTCTGATACCATTGAAAATACACCTAGAGGGAGGTGAATAGGTGTATGGCTAATCTAATGAAAATGATGCGAATTAAAAACTAATTGCAACACACTAAGTGTAACCAAAGAGTGTAACCGAATTCCCGGTAAAGGGCTCTGGACTATCTCCTCTAGATTCCTCTAAATAAGAGTTGAGGTGCTATATGAAGCTCTCTTGGTTCAACACTAGTGTGGCACACAAACAATATCAAGCATATAAGATATGAACAATATGATGCAATGCAAGATACAAAAAAAAGAGAGTTTAGAGATAGTAGATCAATCGCAAACACTGAGATATGTTTCGAGGTTCGATTCACTGCTCTACGTCCCCGCCTTCACACAGAAGGATTTTCACTATATGTCCACACAGGACCTCCCACACAGGGAACCTCTACTGAGGATTTGGCAAATACAAATTAGGAGTACACAACTCCTCTCTCCAATAAAAACAACCTCTACACAAGAGGCAAGGCACAACAACAATCACCTCACACAAGAGGGATAAGGCACTAAGCCAAACAACAATCACCTCTTCACTAAGAGGGACAAGACACAAAGTCAAACCAACCACAATCACCTCTTCACAAGAGGGACAACCACAAACCCAAATCACAATCTCAATCACCTCTATACAAGAGGGATAACAACAAACTCAAAGTTCAACCTCCTCTACACTTAGAGGATAGGCACAAACCAAAGCAAAGAGAAAGTTACACTCTTGGTGATCTCAAAGACGACAAACAACCTTGGTGATCTCAAAGACCAAACCAATTTTTCCATAAAATAAGATCCTATGATAGGATAGAGATGATAACTCAAGTGTGAGCAAACAAGGTGTTTGAAAATCAAAATCTCAAAGAAAATACTTGGGAAAACTACTAAGATGAAAGAGATATAAAGATTAAAAACCAATTCCCAAAGACTCTCTTTTTCTTTGATTTTTTAACCCTTGAAAACAAAATAAAGATAAATCTTTATAGCCCAAAAACTTTTTAAAACTTTGTTGTAAAACACTTGTAAAGATGAAAATTTTCTCTTCTAAAATCTTGTTCAAAATAGCTCAAGAGATGGCATATATAAGCCTCTCAAAAATCTGCCCATTGACAGTCTGGAAAGGTCAAAAATGACCTTCCGGTCGGTCGACCGACGGAACGGTCATATTTCTAACCGTTGTGCCTCTGGTCGATCAGGCAGCACCCGAGAGTTGGGTGCTTTCAGTCGGTCGACCGCGCGGTCGACCGGCCTTTTAGGCTGGCCATGTGCACGTTTGCTTACACATCGGTCGACCGGTCCGATCGAAAGATTCCTGGTCCTGTCGACCATCCGTCGACCGCTAGTGTGTATGCTGGGAAATTTTGGACTGAAAACCTAGGTTATTTAATACAAATTAAATCCATAAAATCACATAAATTTCACAAAAATAAGTTCTTATAAGATATTTGAATACCAAACATGTGTGACTAAAAATCAACACATATTAAAACTATTTGAACCATTTTTGCGATATAGAAATTAGGCTTAAACACAAAATAGGCATTTTCAAAAACTAAACTTTGAAATGAAAATCTGATTTTTCTCAAACTTGTATAAATGCAAAAAATATGATATTGAAATAAATTTGAAGCATGTTGTATATGGATAGAATCCAATACACATATAAGATATATATCTATGTTTTTGATATGAAATTCAAAACCGATTAAACCAAAACTAAACAAATTGAAACTTGTGTGTGTGAACTTGAGCATATCTACACTATCTACATTTAAACAAGATCTAAATATAATCTTAAACTAAACAAACTGAAGTCTTCTTGTCGATCCTCATCTTCAAGATGATTTGATCCAAACACGATCCAACGTGCATGACTCCAACCGAGTGCTAGATCCGATCTTGACGCGCGAACTCTTGAAACAACACGTGTTAACTCCAAAAACTCGTTTGTTGAAGCTAAACACTACTATTATCTTGGTCATAACTGAAAGTATATAAACACAAGATCATTAGTAAACTATAACTACATGAGTTAATCATCATCAAAACTAGAGTGATGGGCCTTTGGGTCAACCCCATACATAAGGTCAGGATTTCATTATCTCTTCCTTAGCTCAAAAATCACAACTGCATATAAGTTTTTCCCAAGTTTGAACTAATTTTAAATCAATTAGAACTTGACCACTAAGATTTCGAGCACATTAAGTGGATCCATTTTGAGAATACTCCGGTGATTACTTTCAAGCTCGCGAGAGAAGGATTTCTTATCTAAAAAGGGTGACTTAGCCATTGCAGCGGTGCCTAGCCTGGAGGAAAGACTAAGGAACTTCTTTGTCTAAGAAAGTGTGGCTGAAATTAGTAAGCGCCCAGCATGGGGGAGAACCGAATCGCTTGTTTGACGGCTTTAACCGATCAACCCAATATCTATCCAACCCAGTTAGGAGTTGTCTAACTAGGGAGAATTTATTCTCTTATGATTAGTGGTTAAAAATTGATCACCTCAAATAAAGTTCAAGATAAAGAAAAATATTATTTGGAATTGATTGATTGAATCATTTGCGTATGCAATAATAATAAAAAAAATAAATAAAAATAAAAGTTATAAAAATATATAAAAATATCAATTTTCATCTATCCTCTACCCTTCCATCATTTTGAAATTCTTTTCTCTCATGGCCTATCCAAATCAAGATCTTTACAACTATCATTATGATAGGTTATTTTCTCATTCTCATCCACTGTACTCACCTCTGAGCTTTGATGACTACAACCAATGTACTATTTCATTTTTTCGTCTCATCCTCCTATGTGGTGCTATCGCTGTTATAATTCATCTTATCATTTAGAACAATATCCTTCAATAAGGTGTTCGTTAGGACTAGGTCAAAACCAATTCGACACATTTTATGGACCCACGAACGAACCCTATTCATCAAACTTCAATTCGGAGGGTTGAAATTATCCTCAATATTCATGAGATCAATCATATCAATCAAATTGGTCCTACACTGAACCATCACTTCTATCTCGAGAATTTGATAATAAGCATGAGAAATTGCATAGCATAATAGAGGAGAGTATAGAAATCATGCAACAGTGTATGCTTCAAAACAGTCAAATCAATCAAGAGATAATCAAGACAAGTGCTTGCATAGATATGCATTTTGATAAGATAATAACTTATCTCAATTTGCTTCAACTCCAATTCCAGATTAAAATCAAGAGTTCCATCAATGCTATCAAATGAACCAATTGGACATACCACAAGAGTTCACACCACATGTTAATACAAATTTTGAATCTGTGCCCTCATCATTTCACTTAAACCAAATTAAAGAGTTTGAACAGGATGCTGAAGATATCATGAGTTTGACAACACGTCTTGCCATGAACCACCAATTGAACAATTTTTTGATGATGATTCTATATTGTTGGAGGAATTATTTAAATATGATTTGGTGATACACACAACCACTTTGAAGCATGTTGATCATAATATTGAGGATGTATGTGTAGATGATGATCTTGAAGAATTGTTTAAGGATGAGTGTGACCATAGTTCTGAGAAGATATGTGTTGAGGAGTTTAAATCTATAGTTTCCTTTGAGAGAAGAAAACTTGATTTGAGTATCTTCACTTTTGATGAGCCTCTTAATAATCAATCTTTTGAAAATTGGGTAAAGGTTAATATAACAAAAGGAAAAGATCAAGGTCAAGTAGACGATTTCAAAATTGACACACTTTTAGAATCTATTTTTAGGCAGTAAAACCAGAAGGAATCTGTTTCTCCATCTAAATCTTTCACAGAATCACTAATTAAGACAACCACTAAGTCATGAGATATACCCCGTGTAGATCAACGCTTTTATTTTGATTATAATAAGACAATGATGGAATATTAAAAAATATCAAACCAGTCAAAATCAACATTCCACTTCTAGGTACGATTAAACAATTGTCTGCCTATACCATGTTACTCAAAAAAAATTGCATCCAATTAGAAAATCTTGGACACATATTCTATAGTCTTGAATGCACCACTATTCCGCTTCAAGAACCAAACAAGAAATCTTTTTAATATTCTGATCCAACATCAGAAGGTCATACATAGAGGTTGAGTGACATGTGGTTGTGCCTGGCTGAAAATACTACACTTAACGCTGCTTGGAGGCAACCCAAAAGATGTTGTAAATAGTTTATTTTTATTTTTTCTTTATTTTTTCTAGAGTTTTTATTTCTTTTCAATGGGGAGATATCTTTATCCAGATTTGAGGGTGTGCTTTTTCCTTTCTATTTATTCTCACTTTCTATTTCTTTTATTAGCTTATATGCTTATTGCAGTCCTCATCAGGTACTATCTACCTGTCACATCCTTATGTTTATATCATGCTATGCATTCATACATTGAGGACAATGCATGAGAGAAGTGTGGGCGAGGATTCTAACATAGGTTTCAAAGGGTTCCTTAACATAGGCTTTAACATAGGTTTCGCTTTATATATATCAAATAAAAATACTAACACCATTTTTTTTAAAAAACTTTTTGAAAAGAGAAACTATATTTTGACTTATTTTTATAAGAAATTAAGTTAATTTTAAGGAATAGGGAACCATAATTAAAATTTCTTATACTTAGTCAAAATAAGATGATTGTTTGATTTCTAGGGTTAGGAAGAAAATTGAAAAAGTAATTCAATCTTGATTTTTACCCTAAAGAAATAAGCATTTTTTTTACATTTACACATTAAGGTTCAGAAACAAAGATTCTTATGCCTTGTAAAAAAAAAAGAGTAAACATATATCAAAATTCTCTGATTAAGCTGGATATTTGTACCTCATAAAACATAAGTGTTCAGCCTAAAAGTGGTCCATCTTATAAATAAAAACCCTTAGTTTTATGTCCTTGTTTACTCGAGTTCTTAAGTCTTTAGGGTATTTTCTCACCTTATACCCTAAAACTGTCTGGTTTGGGGGTCACCGATCTATGGCTCGTTACATGAGTAAATTAGAAAGCCTAATAAAAATAAGGGATACCACTAACAAAAATATATAAAAAAATGAGGCATAAGAGTTAGAGTTGAAGAATTCTAAGTCAAATATTCATGGTCATAAAGATGCATATAATTTAGAGTAAAATAATAAACTAGATGAGAATTACAGTTTGACTCCTAAACCTTGATTGATAACAAATTGTTAAATAGAGACTAAATCTAAGAATGAATAGTTTGGTACTCCTATAACTTATATATTGCTTAATTCTTGCAAAAATATTTCAAATATTATCTCTTCTTTTCAAAATGTATTTTCGAAAATACTAACAATTTATTTTTTTGGATTTCATAGGTTTAATCCATTGAAAACCCACATGAGACAAAACTCGTCCTCTAGTGGTAACCTAGAGGTTTAACGGCTTGTTACACATGCTAAGTGCAATTGTGATTCCTATAAAAGTGAGTTACGTTAAGCTAGCTCTATTTTTCTCTTTATTTGTTTTGCTTAAGAACGAGCAAAAGATAAGTGTAGGGGTGTATTGTGCACGTTCATTGCACATTTTGTATCACATATTCACATTTTCTTCATTTATTTTTAAATAAAACTCTGCTTTTTAATGTATTTTCATGTTTAGTGATATGCAGTGTAATTAACAAAGAAAATGAAGAGGTTGACAGATTTATCCAATTAAATCCAATAAATTCAAAGATCAAGAAAATCAAGAGGATATATTCAAATGCAGAGCTTCTAAAAGCTATCTTATCTGAAGACCAGATATATCAGATGAGATAATACCAGTCTAAATTCAAAAGAAAAAAAATGAATTTTTAAAACTCTATCAGTTTCACTAAAGATAAATGGATATCTCGTCAATTTTAGAAGACAAGTTGAAAATCTAAGAGAATAAAAGGATAGAGAGAAGATCAACAGACGAGTTGAAGCAATCATATTTGGAGATAAGGAGGAAAACTCAAGTAAATTTGGAGTTCTAAGTCAATTTAGAGTCAAATTTAGACTAAATACTTTTTAGTATTTTATCATAATTTTCGCTACTGAAACTCAAATCTGATGATCCAAGATGATACAGAAAGAAGACTTTAATGGCTACAATTATTATGTTGACCACTTTTCTAATTCTATCATTTTATAAGTCATATTCAGCAATCAACATGCTAACTAGCTGCAGACCAATTCAGAATTAAATTTTCACATAAAATTCTGAATAAATCAAATCAAGTTGGAGATAAGGGAAGGATTCAAATTTAGCAATTGATAATAGCTTGCTTCCCAAGTCAAGAGAAAGAAAATTATCTTAATATCCAGAGTTCAAATTTAAGTTCTGAAGATACATCTTTTGATGAGTGCACACTTCTACTAGGAGTCCATCTACTACTTTTACTATAAATAGAGAGGTAGAGCATAGGAAAAAAGGAATCTCATCTCAGACCAGAAGGCTGTAAGGCAAATTGAGATGAAAGTTTTGTGGGTTGTAATGCGAGTTTTGGAGAGAATCAAGAGCATTGTAATGGTGAATCTTCAATTCAGTCTTCATCAATAAAGATCTGCACTATTTTAGTTTAAGAATTTCTTTTCTTTTTATGTTTCCTTCAATGCAATTTATTCTTTTTATTTCATATTTTATTTTATGCTTTCATCAATCTCATGCAGTATCTTCTTTCATTTATTTCTAGTCTTCTACTTGATCTATTTCAACAGCGTTTGGAGGAAAGAGACAGCCGTGAATCAGGCCTTATGACAATTCTAGTTTCCAACTGTTTCTTCTCCTTCTCTTTTTTCTTTCTCCATTACTTTACTTAATTATCCTTCGCATCGGTTAGTATTTATTTTTATTTTACTTCATATCTTTATTGCTTATAGAATTTTAGTTCTTAGAACACTATTCCAATTCTCATTCAAAGATTTCCCAACTAGATAAAAAATTAGATTTGGATTTTTAAAAACCAAATTTAATAAGTCACTGTGGATTCAACCCTATTCTTGCCACTATACAATTCTAGTAAGATTAGGATTCTATAATTTGTAAGTGGTTCCACAACGATGAAATTCTTTATGACTTTCAAATTGCAAATAATTTTTGGCTCCATTGCCGGGGAATATGAAATACTTATGATCAATATAAAGGAAAGTAAAGAAAGGTTAGGCTAAAATATTGCAGATCTTTATTGATGAAGACTGAATTGAAAATTCACCGTTATAATACTCTTAATTCTCTCCAAAACTCGCATTACAATCCATAGAATTCTCCTCTCAATTTGCCTTACAGCCTTCTGATCTGAGATGAGATGTCCTTTTTCTTTTACTCTACCTCTCTATTTATAGTAGAAGTAGTGGATAAACTCATAGTAGAAGTTGTACACCCATTAAGAGATATATCTTTAGAACTTAAATTTGAACTCTGGATATTAAGATAATATCCTTTCACTTAACTTGGGAGCAAGTTATTATCAATTTTTGAATTTGATTCCTCCCATTATCTCCAAACTTGATTTGATTTATCTAGAATTTTACGTGAAAATTCAATTCTGAATTAGTTACAGCTAGTCAACATATTGATTATTGAATATGACTTATCAAACAATAGAAATAAAATAATGGTCAACATAAGAATTGTATTTCTCTAATTCTTATTTCGGATCATCTTGAATTATCAGATTTGAGTTTCAAGTTATGATTAAAATACTAAAGAGTATCCAATCTAAATTCCAGTCTAAATTAATCTAGAACTCCGAATTTACTTAGATTTTCCTCCTTATCTCCAAATATGATTGCTTCATCTCATTCGTTGATATTCTCTAAATCCTTTTATCATTTTGGATTTTTAATTTGTCTTTTAGAATTGACGAGATATTTATTTATCTTCAGCGAAACCAATTGGGTCTTCAAAAATTTATTTTTTTCTTTGAATTTAGATTGATATTATCTCATCTGATATATCCGGTCTTCAGATAAGATGGTTTCTAAAAGATCTGAATTTGAATAGATCTCCTTGATTTGCTTGATCTTTTGAATTTTATAGATTTAATTGAATAAGTCTGTTAAACTCTCCATTTTCTTCGTTAATTACACTGTATACCACTAAATATGAAATATATTAAAAAGCAGAGTTTTATTTAAAAATATATGAAAAACATGTGACATATGTGATACAAAATTGCAATGTACATGCACAATCACACATCCACACTTATCTTTTGCTCATCCTTGAGCAAAACAAATAAAGATAAAAATAGAGCTAACCTAATCTAACTCAGTTTTAGGAGTCACGATTGCACTTAGCATATGCAATAAGCCGTTAAATCTCTAGGTTACCTCTAGATGATGGATTTTATCTTGTAAGGTTTTTCAATGGATTACACCCACAAAATCCAAAAAAATAAATTATTAGTATTTTTGAAAATGCATTTTGAGAAGAAGAGAAAATATTTGAAGTGTTTTTGCAAGGATTAAGCAATTTATAAATTATATGAGCACCAAACTATTCATCCTTATATATAGTTTCTATTCAATAATTTGTTATCAATTAAGGTTTAGGAGTCAAGCTAGATTTCTCATCTAGTCTATTATTTTAGACTAAATTATATGCATCTTTATGACCGTGAATATTTGACTAAGGATTCTTTAACTCTAACTCTTATGCCTTATTTTTTATATATATTTTTGTTGGTGGTATACCCTTAGTTTTATTAGTCTTTCTAATTTACCTATGTAACGAATTATAGGTCGGTGACTCTCAAATCGGACGATTTTAGGGCACAATGTGAGAAAATACTCTAAAGACTTAAGGACTCCAGCAAATAATGTCACAAAACTAAGAGTTTTTATTTATAAGATAAACCACTATTAGACGTAAATACTTATGTTTTATGAGGCACAAATACTCAACTTAATCAGAGAATTTTTGATATATATATTTTACTTTTTTTTTCAAGGCATAAGAATCTTTGTTTCTGAACCTTAAGTGTGTAAGTGTAAAAAAAAAAATGCATATTTTTCAAGGTAAAAACAAGACTAAATTACTTTTCCAATTTTTCTTCCTAACCCTAGAAATCAAACAATTCATCTTATTTTAACTAAGTATAAGAAATTCTAATTATGATTCTTCTATTCCTTAAAATAAACTTAATTTCTTATAAAAAATAAGTTAAAATATAGTTTCTCTTTTCAAATTTTTTTAAAAATGGTGTTAGTATATATATATATATATATATATATATATATATATATATATATATATATATATATATATATATATATATAAATAAAACCTATGGTAAAGCCTATGTTTAAGAACCCTTCGAAAACCTATGTTAGAACCCTCCTCGCACTTATCTCATGCACTATCCTCAATTTATGAATGCATAACATGATATAAATATAAAGATGTGATGAGTAGATAGTATCTGATAAGAATTGCAATAAGCATATAAGCTAATAAAAGAATAGAAAGTGAGAATATATAGAAAGATGAAGGTACACCCTCATATCTGGATAAAGACATCTACCCATAGAAAAGAAATAGAACTATAGAAAAGAAAATAAAGAAAAAATAAAAATAAACTATTTACAACAACTCTTGGGTTGCCTCCCAGCAACGCTAAGTTTAACGTCTTCAGCCAGACACAACCGCATGTCACTCAACCTTTATGTATAGCCTTCTGATGTTGGACCAGAATATTAAATAAATTTCTTGCATGGTCCTTGAAGCGGAACAGTGGTGCATTCAAGAATGTAAAAATATGTGTCCAAGATTTTCTAATTTGAATGCAAATTTTTTTTAGTAATGTGGTATAGGCAAACAATTGTTTAATCACACCTAGAAGTGGAATGTCGATTTTGACTGGTTTGACATTTTTTAATACTTCATCCATCATAGTCTTATTATCATCAAAATAGAAGGGTTGATCTGCACGGGATACATCTCATGACTCAATGGTTGTCTTAATTAGTGATAACGTAAAAGATTCAGAAGGAGAAATAGATTCAATCTAGCTTTGTAGCTTAAAAGTAGACTCTAAAAGTGTGTCAATTTTGAAATCGTCCACTTGACCTTCATCCTTTCCTTCTATCATATTAAACTTTACCCAATTTTTAAAAGATTGATTATTAAGTGGTTCATCAAAAGTGAAATACTCAAATCAAGTTTCCTTCTCTCAAAGGAAACTTTAGACTTAAGCTCCTCAACACATGTCTTCTCAGAACTATGATCACACTCATCCTAAATAATTCTTCAAGAAACATAGGCTTAGCATCCACATATACGTCCTCAGCATTATAATCAACATGCTTCAAAGTGGTTACGTGTATCACCAAATCATCTTTAAATAATTCCTCCAAAAATATAGAATCATCATCAAAAAATTATTCAATTGGTGGTTCATGACGAGACATGGTGCCAGCTCATGGATATCTTCAGCATCCTGTTCAAACTCTTTAATTTGGTTTAAGTGAAATGATAAGGGCACAGATTCAATAATTGTGTCAACATGTGGTGTGGGCTCTTGTGGTATGTCCAATTGGTTTACTTGATAGCATGGATGAAACTCTTGAGTTTGATTTAAAATTGGGGTTGAAGTAGGTTGATTGAGATAAGTCATTATCTTATCAAAATGCATACCTATGCGAGCACTTGTCTCAATTATCTCTTGATTGATTTGACTATTTTTGAAGCATACACTGTTGCATGATTTCTATACTCTTCTCTATTGTAGTCTGCAATTCCTCATGCTTATTATCAAATCCCCAAGTTGAAAGTGATGGTTCAGTGTAAGACCAATTTGATTGATATGATTGGTCTCATTAATATTGAGGACAATTTCAATCGTCCGAATTGAAGTTTGATGGATAGGGTTCGTTTGTAGTTCCTTGAAATGTGTTGAATTGGTTTTGACCTAGTCCGAACGAATACCCATTGAAGGACACTATTCTGAATGATAAGATGAATTATGACAGTGATGGCACCACATGGGAGGATGAGATGAAAAGGATGAAATAGTAGATTGGTTGTAGTCATGAAAGCCCAGAGATGAGGATGTTGGATGAGAATGAGGAAATGACCTATCATGATAATAATTGTAAAGATCTTGATTTGGATAGGCCAAAAAAGGGAAAATTTTCAGAATGATGGAAGGGGAGAGGGATGGATGAAATTGATTTTTTTATTTTTTATTTTTTATTTTTTATTATTACTGAACACACAAATGACTCAACCAATCAATTCCAAAAAATATCTTTCTTTATCTTGAACTTTATTTGAGGTGATCAATTTTTAAACACTAATCTTAAAGAATAAATTCTCCTTAGTTATACAACTCCTAACTAGGTTGGATAGATTGTGGGCTCACCGATTAAAGACGTCAAACAAGTGATTTGGTTCTCCCCCCCAGGCTAGGCGCATACTAATTTCAGCCACCCTTTCTTACACAAGAAAGTTTCTCGGTCTTTCCTCCAGGCCAGGCACCGCCGCAATGGCTAAGTCACCATTTCTAGATAAGAAACCCCTCTCTCGCGAGCTTTAAAGTAATCACCGGAGTATTCCCAAAATGGATCCACTTAATGAGCTCGAAATCTTAGTGGTCAAGTTCTAATTGATTTAAATTAGTTGAAACATGGAAAAAAACTTATATGCCTTTATAATTTTTGAGCCAAGGAACGGGTAATGAAATCTGGATCTTATGTGAGGAGGGGCAGCTCTTAAGATCTTTTTATGCAGAATGCACTAATATAGCACAATTAAGTCCAATCAAAAGCACTTTCAAAACCCCACTTACAGAAGATTCGTGGGTGGAGTTAGAAAAATACTAACCCTTCCGACGACTCTGAAGCAAGCAAATTTTTTAGCAAGCAAGCTCAATCTTGTTGTGCAAATCTTCTCTTGTTCATGCTATCCCTGCAAAAAAACAATTTTGATGTTAATCCTTAGGGATGGAAAAGAAAAATAATAAAATTTTTTAATTTTAAAACAATTTAAATTTCTGTAAATATATTTTTAATTATTTTTTCATTTTAAATTTTAAATATTTTTGCAAAACTAGAAAAAGATTAAATGTTGATTTTAAAAAACAAAAAATTTCACAAGTTCCCAGCAGTGACACCAAAATTTTGTTTGCAGTTTGAAAGTCATGAAGAACTCTATCGTTGTTGAACCATTTACAAATTATAGAAATCTAATCTTACTAGAATTGTATAGTGGCAAGAATAGGGTCGAATCCACAGAGAGTTGTTAAACTTGATTTTTAAAAATCTAAATCTAATTTTTTATCTAGTTGGAAAATCTTTGAATGAGTATTGGAATAGTGTTCTTAAGAACTAAAATTCTATAAGCAATAAAGATACAAAGTAAAAGGAAAATAAATACTAACCAATATGAAGGCTAATTAAGTAAAGTAATGGAGAAAGAAAAGAGAGTAGAAGAAATAGTTGGAAACCAGAATTATCACAAGGCCTAATTCACCGTTGTCTCCTTCTTCCAAACGCTGCTGAAATAAATGAAGTAATAGATCAGAAACAAAAGAAGAAGAAGATAAGAATGAGATTGATGAAAGCATAAATAAAATATGAAATAAAAGAGTAAAATTGCATTGAAGGAATCATAAAGAAAGAGAAGAAATTTTTAGACTGAAATAGTGCAGATCTTTATTATTTTCTATCATGAAACTCTTCCTAATCTTTAATTTAGTAAGAGAAGAAATTTTAAGACAGAAATAGTGCAGATATTTAACGTTTTCACAGCATTTTGTTTCAAAATTATGATTGAGCCAAACCTGCATAGAAAAATTCAGAGTTTAGGAACAATACTAGGTCCTCAATGCTACTATGTAGTCTAGGGCTAACGGGTCGTGATCCACAGGGAGGGACAACGATAGAAGTATTGTGTAAGTCTTCTTCCTAAGTTACGACACCGGTTAAAGATCTTCTCTGTCTTAAAAGAAAAGAAAAGAAAATATTAAACTAGATTAGAAAGAAAGCAGAAGGTAGAAGAAGAAGATGATGTTGGTGCTTTGATTACTAAGTTAAAAAGAAAGAAAATAAATAAGAAAAGAAAGAACATACCTTAGAGTAATTAAAGTAAAGCAAGGATCAATTAAGTTGAGTAACGATGAAGTGAAGTGGGATAGTTTCATTGGCTGTCACTCTCAATATAACTATCTTTAAGGAAAATTATATCTAGTGTCACTCTAAAGATAATTTTTCCTCTCTTTTCTGCCATGAGACTCTCCCTAATACAAGGTATAAAGAAGGCATGATTAAAAAAAGGCACAAAGCAGATAAAAATAAATAGAACAATTAAAGCAAGTAAAAATAAATGAACATTTAGAAAATTGAAAACTATTACCATCAATTACAAGCACTCCGTCTTCTCTTTACTATTCTTTCTCGCAAATTGAAAACTAAAATGAACATTTAGAAAAAAAGAATCTGAGCCCTAAAACTCTCTCTGGATTCTCCTCTGGAGTCGCGCACTCTCTGCCTTTGGGGTATGCAGGTATTTATAAGAGAATTAGGATGAGGATAGATGTCAGCTCCCCCAGATTCAAACAAAATACCGCGAAAATGTCATTTTTGTCACATTTTCCCCGCATTATCCTGGTCGTAGGCTAGGATCCAGGAGCCATTTGCCCGTTGATTCATCTTCTATCCTTTTATCTTCTTAGATTTTGAATATCTGCTCTGAATTTGATGATCTATCTCTTTATCCTAAGCGACCGTGATAAGATCTTCAAACAATATGTTTTTTCCTTGAAATTGATGATATTATCTTATCTGATATATCTAATTTTCAGATAAAATGGCTTCTAGAACTTTAGATTTGAATCCATCTCCTTTCTTTTAAATTTTTGAGATTTAATTGGATAAATCTGTCAATATCTCTCTTTTCTCCCTTAATTACCATGCACGCCACCAGACATGAAAATACATCAAATAGTAAAGTTTTATTATAATAAATACAGAGATATGATACATGTGATATTAAATATGCAATGTATGTGTACGATCACACTCCCACACTTATCTTTTACTCGTCCTCGAGCAAAATAAAAAAATTTAAACCAACCTAACCTATCTCACTTTCGTAGGAATCACGATTGCACTTAGCACGTGCAACAAGCCGTTAAATCGCTAGGTTACCCTAGAGGACGAGTGTTACCTCATGAAGGTTTTCAGTGGAATACACCCACAAAATCCATAAAAAAGAAAAATAAAGTGTCAGTATTTTTAAAAATGCAATTTTGAAAGAGAGAAAATATTTGAAGTATATTTGGAAGGATTAAACAATCTATAAGTCACAGGAAAACTAAAATATTCTTTCCTAAACTTAGTCTCTATTAAAAAACTTATTATCAATTAAGATAAGGAGTCAAACTGTATTTCTCATTTAGTATATTTTTTACCCTAAGTCATATGCACCTTTGTGATAGTAAAATTTTGACTCGAAATTCTTTAACTCTAACTCTTATGCCTTATTTTTCATATTTTTAGTAAAATTATCTCTTAGTTCTATTAGGCTTTCTAATCTGCCCATATAACGAGCTTTTAGTCAGTGACTCCCAAACTAAAGGTCTTAGGATACCGGATGAGGAAACACCCTAAAGACTTAAAGACTCGAGCAAATAAGGCTACAAAACTAAGAATTTAATTTATAAGATGGACGACTTTTAGGCGTGAATACTTATGCTTTATGAGGTGCAAATATCTAGCTTAATTAGAGGATTTTTGATATATATATAATATATATATTTAGAAGGCATAAGAATCTTTGTTTTGGAACCCTAAATGTGTAAGTATATAAAATATGCATATTTCATTAAGGTAAAAATCAAGACTAAATTACTTTTTCAAATTTTCTTTCTAACCCTAGAAATCAAACAAATAATCTTATTTTGACCAAATATAACAAATCCTAATTATGATGCTCCTATTCCTTAAAATTAACTTAATTTCTTACCAAAAAGGTCAAAATATTTTTTCTCTTTCAAAAATTTTTTAAAAACAAAGAAAATGTAAATATATATATATATATATATATATATATATATATATATATATATATATTTATAAAATGAAAATCTATGTTATGTTAGAACCCTCCCCCATACTTATCTCATGCATTGTCTCAATATATGAATAAATGCATGTAAAAGAAGAAAGGGAAGGAAAATATATAAATGCATAAATGCATGAAAAAGAAGAAAGGAAAGGAAAATATTACCTCAAGGTGGTGGTCCGGTGTTGGTCGAATTTAGCCAATTGTTACTACCCAATCAAGATAATGTGGGGGTTCACGAAACTCACTTTTATTGACCTCTTTTTCTATTTATATATTTACAATCCCCAATATGAATAGGATGCAAGATCTTATTATGAAATTATTTCATTTACATAACCAATCTTGAAAAATTATTACTGAGTCATTATGGTCAATACCTATGTCCAATAAAAGAATGTGACTTGGTGGAATGGTTGACTTGGGTTCAAGAGCGATAGGTTCAGAAACCATTACTAATTCGGGAAAATTAACTTAGGGTTTAAGAGTCAGTTTTGGTTCAAGAGTTGAGTCCAAATCAAAGAATTTTATTTCACATTTTTTCCATCAATGAATGTGACTATCCAAAAGAGGTGGTTAGTTTTCAAAATCTATAGATACAGGAATCAATGTTTGCTCAGGAAATGGGTCCAACTTGGGTAATGATACTGGAGTTAACATAGATTCAAAAATTAAAATTGAATCACAAAGTTGTGGGTCGGGGTCACATTCACGTTCAAATTCAATTTTATTGAAATGAAAACTTGCCAATTTGTCAATGAGTTGATATTGATCAAGTTCAAGATTTTGTGGTAAATTTGAATCTTGGTCAAAGTCTTCAAGATACTATGATTCTTAATTTTTATCAATATGGCTAGACTGTCAGGAATAGTCAAAGATTGGGTAGGGAGAGTTTTCTCATTCCAATGCATGTTTTCTAATCGACTAAGTCTTGCTTCTATCATATCGAAAGGATCACTTTGAAATTGATCTTCATCAATATGGCTAGAAGTGGTGGGAATAGTCAAGATTGGGAAAGGAGAGTTCCTCATTCCTACACATGTTTTCTAATCGACTAAGTCTTCCTTCTATCATATTGAAAGGATCGCTTTGGAATTGAATCATGGATTCTATACTGTTTTCTAAGTCGGTATGTTCTTCGTGTTGCGGTAGGACTTAAAAAATAGAGTAAGGATCTTGGACTTGGGAATTTGAGTCTGTCGAGATTTGGAGTTGTCGTGTTGACTTAAGAAAGGCTTGAAAACTTTTTCTGAAGATTTCTCTTTTATAGGTTAATCTTAATATTGAGTATACGAAGCTGAATGTTAGTCAGGTTGTTGATAGTATGACTCGGGGAGTTGTATCCCCACTGACTCGGTGAAGAATGGTGATGATTTTACCAATCATGTTCATAATACTGGGGTTGGGACATATACTGATTCGGATAAGACCAATTCGACATACCTGGTTGGTTAAAGTTATAAAATACCGGGTTGGTAATATCCAAATCAAAAGAGGTCGCTGTGAAGTATGGATCACTATATACATTGGAATAATTGTAATTGTAATCCATATTACAAAAATGTCAAAAATAAAAATAAAAAACAAACAAATAAATAAAGAAAAATGTAGCCTAAGTTCGCCCGAACCTTAGACTTAGAAGACTCCTAACTGGTTAGACTGTCCATGGGAGCTATATTGCAGAATATGACCATAAGTTAGTCGGCCAGGTAGGGGCAAGATCAGTGGGAGGTATCCGTACCTAAGCAAAATGGGCCTAATTATACCAAACCACTGTTCTTTAAGGTTTCGCCTCTCAATCCCCAACCTTTAACACTAATTTGGCAAGAGTCAAATTCTAATCAATTTTCCCCTTAGGTCGGCCTTCTATTGAGTCTGAGATATCCCTAGGGTCAATGTCTACTCAATTTTAAGTTAGGTTGGGTTAATGAGTGAGGAAATGATTTTTGAGTTAAGAAAGGGTAATGATTTTCCCCCTTATCTTGTTTATAGGTCTAGGCCTTAATTCGTTTTTGTACGCGTATGCAAGTATATAGTAAAAATAACACCCCAGCAATAACATACAAGTGTGTTCCGAAGCTATATGCAATGCAAATGTACCTTGGCTCCAGCACTCTTCAACAGTAATTTAAATGTAACGAATTAAACAAATGCCTAGATTGCAATGTCTAAACGTTTTTTTGCATTAACAAACAACCATATTACTGTTGAGGTCAGAACAGTGTGCAGAATATGTTAAACAAGAAAACTATCAACTAAGTAACTAAATCCTTAAATTTCAAGCAACCTTCAAGAAATTACAGTTAGTAGTTCATCACAGTTGTTGGCTCTGATACTCTACCTTTATGGACAGAGGCACAGAGTAGCAATATGTCCATTGCAGCTCGTACTTTTTAAATATTAGCCCCTGCACATAAATAAGAAACAAAGAAAAAGCTAAATTTAAAATAAATCAAAAAGAAGAAAAACTTACCATCCCTCCCCGGCAACGGCACCAAAATTATGATCGAGCTAAACCTGCACAAAAAATACAGAATTTAGGAACAGTACTAGGTCCTCAATGCTGCCATGTAGCCTAAGGCTAACGGGTCGTGATCCATAAGGAGAGACAGTGATAGCAGCGTTGTGTAAGTCTTCTTTCTAAGTTATTACACAAGTTAAAGTTCTTTGTTTTAAAAGAAAAGATTAAGCTAGATTAGAAGAAAAGTAGAAGGTAGAAAAAAAGATGATATTGGTGTTTTGATTACTAAGTTAAAAGAAAGAAAATAAACAAGAAACGAAAGAATATACCTTGGAGTAATTAAATGAAAGCAAGCGATCAATTAAGTTGAGTAACAATGAAGAGAAGTGGGATAGTTCCATTGGCTGTCACTCTTAATATATCTATCTTTAAGGAAGATTATATCTAGTGTCACTCTAAAGATAATTCTTCCTCTCTTTTTTATCATGAAACTCTCTCTCATCCAAGCTATACAGAAGGCAAGATTAAAAAGAAAGCATAAAGCAAATAAAAGTAAATAGAGCAATTAAAGCAAGTAAAAGAAAAAGAGATAAATTGAAAAGAACATAAGAACCTTTACTGAGTTGTCACCATCAATTCCAAGCACTCTGTTTTCTCCTTACAATTCTTTCTCTCAAATTGAAAACTATAATGAACATTTGAAAAAGAAGAATTCTAACCCTAAAACTCTTTCTGGAGTTCTCCTCTGGAGTCGTGCACCCTCTGTCTTCTGGGTATGCAGGTATTTATATGAGAATTAGGATGATGATAGAAGTACAAAGATAGGGGAAGCTGGGGTTCCCCCATATTCAAACACAATACCGCTTTTATCATGTTTCCACCACATTATCCTGACCATAGACCAGATCTGGTAGTCGGTTGTTCGTTGATTCATCCTCTATCTTTTTATCTTATTTGATTTTGAATATCTTCTATAGATTTGACGATCTATCTCTTTATCCTCAGCGACACCGATAGGGTCTTCAAACAATCCATTTTTTCCTTAAAATTTAATGATATTGTCTTATCTGATATATCCAATATTCAGATAAGATGGCTTCTAAAATCTTTGGATTTGAATCGATCCCCTTTCATTTGAATTTTTGAGATTTAGTTAGATAAATCTGTCAATCTCTTTCTTCTTCCTTAATTATCCTGCACGCCACTAGACATGAAAATAAATCAAATAAAAAAGTTTTATTATAAAATAAATGCAGAGATGTGACACATGTGATATTAAATATACAATGTACGTGTACGATCAGCGTGCCCCACGCCCTTTAGGGGGTCTGGACCATCTATAGGAGGAGAGTTGTCAGCTCCTAGATATTCTTGGTTACGTGGAGACGATAATGATGCACCTGATCGTCGAACTCTAAATGTGTTCGAGGTAATTGCTCCTCAAAACCGATATTCATGTTGTAAGTCACCCGGAGGGGGGTGAATAGGTGAATCTAAAGCAAAACTAATACAGAATTTAAAACTATTTATGTAACCTAAAACAATTATGCTAACACACAAAGTATAATATTAGGGTGTTGCCGAATTTTCGGTGAAGGACTCTGGACCATCTCCTCAAGATTCCTCTAAATTAAGAGTTGAGGTGCCACTATGGCTCTCTTAGTTGAATACAAGTGTGGACAAACAAACCTAAGCATATATTCAATTAAGCACAAATATATCAAGCATATAAAGAGATAAACAATATGAGCATGCAAGATATATAAACACAAGTGAGAGAGAGAAGCAATCGCAAACATGGGAGATTTGTTTTGAGGTTCAAGAACACTTGCTCTACGTCTCCGTCTTCAATACTATGAAGGATTTCCACTAGAATCGATCCCGCAAGATCACTCGGTGCCGCAACTCCTACAACGAGCTCCCTTAAGAACTCTTAGACCCGCAAGTCTCTCACTTGTTCCCACAAGAAAAATATACGGAAGCACACTTGCCTGCTGAGGTTATACCTCTACAATGAGCTCCCTCATGGACTCTGCGCAACGCAAACCTGCAAGTTCACCTCCTCAAAAACAAAGATGAAAACTTGGTGATCTCTACACTTTGATCACCAAAACACTCTCACAACAAATGATCCCTAGAGAATAAATATAGCAATGAAAAGCTCAAGTTTGTGAAAGAAAAACTAGATAGATGTTGTGGTGAAAAACTCAAGAAATCTTCTTTAAAAAATACAAGAGATACACTCTTGATAAACACTCTTTTTGATATGGAATTTAAGCTCTGAGACTTATTGAAAAACCTCTGAGAAGGGTGGGAAAAACTGGCTTAAAAACTTAAATCTTGTGTAAAACTGGCCAAAACAGCCCTCTTTTATAAAGTTACAAAAACTAACCGTTGAGGCAAAAACCCAGGCCAGATGACCTGCCAGTCGACCGGCCAACGGTCATATTTCAGACTGTTGGGGTTGCCGATCGATCACACCCAGGTCTTTGACCTATCAGTCGACCACTCGATCGACCGAGGCAAGAACCAGAAAGCACTGCTCTCTGGCCGGTCGACCACTTGGTTGATTGAGGCCAGATCCAGAGAATAAGCTCTCTGGATCGGTCGACCGTCCAATCGACCGACCCTCAAGCCAGGGCTGCGTGCACGTTTTGTGTACATCAGTCGACCACTCGGTCAATTGACTTCTAGTTCGGTTGAACAGTCAGTCGATCGCCAAAAGCCCAAGTCAGGGTTTTAAGGATTTAAAACTTGGTCTTTTGATCGAGGGAAAACCGCGCACGAAAAGTGTATATTTTGAAACCAATAGTTAAAAGTGCATGCTTTGGCTTCCTAATACTTCTGTTATAGCATAGAGGCTAAACGGTCGAATCCACAGGGATGAGAAGCGATAGAAGCTTTACCAAAATGTTCACGTGTGTGTTAAAGTTTTTTCGATGTTTTAAAGAATGAAAAGAAAGAGAACAAAGAATGAAAAGAGAAGAGTATAGTGAAACACGAAGAAGTGGGAACATAGAAGATAAGATATTTGTGGTTTTAAAATTATTTCTAAAATAAAGTAAAAATGTAAGAAAACTCATGGCTACTAACTACTAATAGTTCCACTAACATGCTAACCTCTTAGTGATAGTTGCCTCACATGTATCCTTGGCCATCACTAGTTCTTAATTCAAGAGCGTTTCAAAACATGACCCATATGTTAACTCATCACATCCAAACTCAACAAACAAGTGCAAGCTACACTTAAACCATCAAAACTAAATAAGAATAAGTATAGAATAAAGTAATGTTAGCTTGTTAGAGAGTTAGGACGTTAGAGTGTTAGAATCTATCATCATGAGCCATCAATGGCTCTTGCGAGAACAATGCCAAGTCGAGACTATTAGATTCATGTGGATTATAAAGTAAGAAGTTAGCAAGTTAATGGTTAGTAGTTAGTTGCTATGAGAGAAAATTAGCTAAACATGTAAAAGGAGTTAGAGAGAAGAAAACAAAGAGAGGTAAAGAGAGAACCTTTCATACATTGTCACCTTCTATTACAAGCACTCTTGCTTTCCAACCATGTACCACTCTCTCTCCTATTACAAGATCTACAAGAAATGAAAAATACAAAGGAGGAAGAAGAAGAACAGCTAATCTAAACTACCTTCAACTACATTATGGAGAAGAAAACTACTCTAACTCTCTGGATATCCCCCAATGCAGAAGACCAAGAGGGTATTTATAGGCACCAGGAGAACGGAGGCCACAGGAACAAACCCTGGCCCGATGTACTGGCGCAACGGCGCCAGTACACCTGCGGAAACGTGGCCAAAGCCATGTTTTCGCGGCTGTTTGGCTGCGTTTCCATGGTTGTACCGGGGCGGCGCGCGCAGCACCGTCTGCTACGCGCTGCCTGCTTGTCCCCCTATCGGCTGCATGTCTTGGTTTCTGGATTTGGGCCCCCAGTTTTGATGAAACCACCCTCCAAAGTCAATAGCTATCATTATAGGCTTTTAATCACCAATTAAATGGTAATTTTGGGTCTTCTTCTTCATTTCATGCCATGGACCTAGAAATATACAAGAGAGGTATTATTAGCAGAATTTAATATCAAATAAATGTGAAGATGTGGTATGAAATATGTAGTTTTAGAGACTAATCACACCACCACACTTATCTTTTTGCTCGTCCCGAGCAAAACAAAAAACTAATTAAGAATATTATTATACCACTTTCGCAGGTGACGCGATTGCACTGAACATGTGCAACAAGCCGTTAAACCTCTAGGTTTCCCCTAGAGGAGGAGTTTTATCTCCTAAGGGTTTTCAGCGGATTACACCCACAAAATCTATAACAAAAGAAATCACATATTAGTATTTTTGAAAACGCATTTTGAAATAGAGAAAAGTAATGAAGTACTTTTGCGAAAATATAAGTGATCCAAGGTCATAGGTTAACCAGAAATTATTATTCCTTAAACTATGTCGAAATGCAAAATCTTATTATAAATTAAATGTAAGAATTTAAATTGAATCGATTCTTTGATCTTTCATAAAATTCTTAGAAAAATATGCACTTTGTGAACAGTGAAGATTTTTGGGGTATCGACTCTAACTTTCATGCCATTTATTTAATATTTTTTTCTTCTCTTATTTTTCTTAGGCTTTCTTATTTACCCGGGTAGTGAGACTTTAGCCGGTGACTCCCAAACCAGATAGTTTTAGGGCACCAGATGAGAAAATATCTCTCGGACTTAAGGACTTGAGTAAACAAGGCCGCAAAACTAAAGGAGATTATTTTGTTTTTTGTCCACCATTTTAGGTGTGAATAATCATGCTTCCTGAGGCATAATTAGACAATTAGTGATTTTATCATCATTTTTTATATATTTTTTATAGCATTTTTATGGCATTTTCAGTCTTTGTTTCAATCCCAAAAAATTGTGTAAGTGCGAAGTACATAAATCTAAGGTAAAAAAAATTCAAAATCAAATTATCTTCCTAATCTTACTTCTTTATCCTAAAATTTAAACAAGATCTATTATTTTGACTTGGTTTAAAAATTCATAATTTTAGGTCTTCCTAATTCCTAAGATAATCTTAATTTTCTTAAAAATAAATCAAAACTATTTCTCTTAATTCAAAAACTTTTGTAAAATGAAAAGAAAAAAGTTTTATACAAAAGAAAATTTAAAAAGTTCCTAAAAAGAAGTGTAAAAGAAAGAAAATATAAAACTAACTATGTTAGTAAATCCTCCCCCACACTTATCTCATGCATTGTCCTCAATGCATCGTGAATGTGTATATACATGAAACAAATAGGAAGAGAAGGAAAACTACCTCATGGTGGTGACTCCAGTGGTGGTCTAATTGATCCACGCAATGTGGCCAATTCAAAAATTGAGGATCTTGCAGGAACCCACCAGTGATCTCTCTAATAAGACCCAGTAAAATGTTAGAGAACTGTATGATCTTATTGAAAAAATTACCCCCATCTAATTTTCAATTTTCAAAAATAATTACTGATTCATTTTCTTTAACATTCTTGTCCAGCAATGAAGTGTGATTTTGAGAGATCATTCATTTGGACTCAAATGGAATAGGAACAAAAACTGATATTGACTCGAGAATTTGACTCATATCAAGTCAAGATTCAAAGGTGAGAGTCAAAATTGGTTCAAAAATAGGGTCCAAACTAACGAATTAATGTTCACACACTTTCTCTATCAATGAAGTATGATCATAAGATATTGGTGATTCAATTTCATAGTGTACTGGTACAGAATTCAATGTGGATTTCAGAATAGAGAAAAAATCTTATAAAGATACCAGAGTAATCATTGAATCAAAAAGTGAAATGGAATCACCAACTTGAGGCTTAGGATCACTTTCATATTCAATTTCAATTTCAGGAAAGGGATAACTTGCCAAATTATCAATGTGATTTTCAAACCTTGGAGTTTCGTCAAGTTTCAATGGGTTTGCTAAAATTGAATCGTGGTTTCTAAAATATCATGATTCTTGGGTCCAATCAGTAGAGTTAGGGATACAAGGATTGGTCAAATGTTGACAAAAAAGATTTTCCTCGCTCTCATTGATCAAATCGCTCATTATTGAGTCTAACCTACTGATAGGCCGGGTAACAGAATTTTGAGTTTGAATCATGTCTTCATACTTTTTACAATTAGTTCTTCTTGAAAAGGTGAGTATGGAAGTTGATTTTGAAAATTGTGGTGAAATTGTGAGTCCATCAGATTTTACGATTGCTACTCGGACTCACACAAGGGTTCCATACTCAAGTCCAGTATTGATGGTTGTTCATTTTGAATCAGTGAGACAGAAAAAGATGAGTAGGACTCTTGAAAATTTGGTTGAAATGATGAGTCCAACATATTTTGAAATCGTTGCATTGTTTCACAAAAAACTTCCAAACGCTTTTCTAGCTCAGATTCTTCTTCAATTGGATGTTCTAGAAAAGGAGTATATGGAGTTTGATTTAGGAAGGATTGTAAATTGAGCAAATTTTGAATTTGTTGTTGGGACTCAAGCATGGCTTCCATACTCCTTTCCAAATTGGATTTTTCTTCGGTTGGTAGAACAGGAAAAGGAATATATGAATCAAAATCGGGGCATGAATATTGTGAAAATTATGGACAAGGTGGCTGAAAATTTAATTCGGGGGAGGTTAATCCACATTGACTCTGTGAAGAGTTGAAACTATTTTTAAAATTATGACCATAAGATTGGGGATATGAGCCATATTGAGTCGAATAATCCCAATCCGGCCTATATGGTTAGTTTATGTTGCACATAGCCGGATCAGAGTTATCCGAGTCAAATAAGGTCGGGGTGAAATATGGATTCATATTAGGATTGAAAAAAATATAGTTGTTAAAATCTATTTCACAATTTACAAAAAAAAAGAAAACTAACAAACAAATAAAGAAAAAGAAAATAAGCCTATGCTAGGGTTGACTTAGACCTAGTGTTGGCCCAAAGGCCATCACTCAACTTTTGATGATGATTTACTCATGTAGTTATAGTACTAATGATTTTGTGTTAATTTAGTCTCAGATTTGTGATCAAGATCTTAGTAGGTGTTTATCTTCAACAAAAGATTTAAAGTCAAATTTTGGAGCTAGCACGTGTTGATTCAAGAGCTTGTGCATAAAGACCACATCAAGTACTCAGGAGGAGTCTAACTCTTTGGATCAAAGTATGGACCAAGTCAAGAAGAAGATTTCAAGAAGAAGATTTGTGTCTAGGTTTGTTTGTTAAGATTTTGTTTTTAGTTAAAATGTAAAGGATAGAATAGTTGGTGGATTGCTCAAGTATCATACACACTCACACACAAGATTTAGATGAGTTTTTATAAACGAAATTTCATTTTGAAAAATTACTAAAGAGTTTTTATTTTGAAAAAATACCGGTTTGATTTTTGAACTTCAAGTATACATGTGTTTTAACCAAAACTATTTTAGTGTTTAAATTGTCAAAAACATAGATATTTCATCATATATATGTAGTGGATCATATTCATACACACTAAGCTTTAAAAGTGTTTAAAATATCTTATTTTTGTATTTGGAGAAGTTTTAGAAAAATATAGATTTTGTTTCAAGTTAAAATTTTTAAGTTACAAAAATAGTTCAAAATATTTGTAACATATTTTGATTTTTACTCAAACATGTTTGTTTATCAAAGTATAATACTGAACTTATTTTTGTAGATTTTTTGTGGATTTATGGGGATTTTATCTAAGATAAAATGACAAACTTTTAATCCCTAAAAGATACAGTTTTAGGTTTCTGCCAGTCAACCGACCTGGTCGACCGAGTCGGTCGACTGACGTGCACAAACGTGCACGCCTTGTTTGGCTGGAGGGCCGGTCGACCGACCCGGTCGACCGCCAGAGAGCTCTGCTCTCTGGAAATGGCCCCGGTCGACGAGCGGTCGACCGGCAGAGAGATCTGCTCTCTGTATCCAGGCCACTGTCGACCGGCCGGTCGACCGCTGGCCCAACAGTCATCTGTATCCGGGTCGGTCGACCGTCGCCTTGTTGGCAAAGAGCCGTTGGGCTCCGGTCGACCGTCCGGTCGACCGTCATCTTTGACAAAACACAGTTTCCTTCTCTCGGTCGACCGGGCGGTCGACCCAGAAAACCCGAGAGCAAACTGTTAACAGTCGGGTCGACCGGCCGGTCGACCGACAGACATGCACAGACCGTGCATGTCCTGACACAGGCGTCGGTCGACCGGGCGGTCGGCCGGACTTGCCTGAAACAGAAAAACTGGCAGTTTTTGAAGTTGGAAATTTTTGTAAAAATATTTTGAACTACTTACAACTAAGTATTATGCAAGAAATAGTCTATACACATGTATTAAACAAGATATTCAAAATGTAACAAGTTGGATACATGTATATATAAACTAAGGCATAAAACTTAGAAACAAACGTTTTTAAAACATAGAATTAGTAAAGAATAATGTGTGTGTGTGTGTGTGTATCCTAGAGCCAAATATCCTACACTCAAACTTTAACATTCTATTCTTACAATGTTCTAGGGACTTCAAGGCTTCAAAAGGGGCTATCTCCACATGATCTTCAATTTTGCATCTTGAGCCCAAATTGAGTTGTCTTGAGTCCAAAGCACCTTCCTTTAGGGAAGAAGACATCTATTTGAGATAGAAACCTGAAACACACTTAAACAACAATTGATATTAGTACAAATAACTAATATGTTTTGTAATCATCAAAACACACTAAAAACGGGTGATTGTAACCTTGGGCCAACAATCTCCCCTTTTTGATGATGACAAAACACATAAGTTATTTAAACAAAAATGGAAGAAGAGCTTGGAAAGCTCCCCCTCAATCAATGCTATGTATATATCAAGAATATGAAAAGCTATGTAAACACACATAAAGCATTGAAAAATATTAACACAATAATTTTTTTTTGTCATATGAACAAACTTATGAACGAAATTATCTATTATCTATCTTTTTCTCCCAAAACTCAAGTAAATAAACAATCTCAATAAGCAAACTCAATAAGCAAACTTATTTCTTTTTCTCCCCCTTTTTGTCATACATCAAAAAGGGTTTAAAACAAAAGCAAAATAGAAATATTTTTAAGAATTTATCATGCAAACATTCAACTCACCACAAATAAATGAAAATCTAGCATAATCTAGAGGTTTAGTAAAAATATCGGCAAGTTGAAAATCGGTAGAAACATAATCAATATCAATATCACCTTTCTCATAATGATCTCTAAGAAAGTGATACCTAATGTCAATGTGTTTGGTTTTACTATGTTGATTTGCATTCTTTGTCATGTGAATAGTACTAGTATTATCACAAAATATTTTAACATGATCAAAGTGTAAATCATAGTCAAGGAGAGTATGTTTCATCCAAAGAACTTGTGCACAACAAGCTCCGGCCGCAACATACTCCGCCTCGGCGGTTGAAAGGGCTACCGAATTTTGCTTTTTGGAAGACAAAGATACAAGACAATTACCTAAGAATTGACATGTTCCACTTGTGCTCTTCCTATCTACCCTACAACCCGCATAGTCGGCATCCGAAAAACTCGTCATTGAAATTGGCCGGTTTTCGGATACCACAAACCCATTTCAATAGTGCCCTTAAGGTATTTAATTATGCGTTTTACCGCTACTAAATGAGATTCTTTAGGACAAGATTGAAAACGTGCACAAAGACAAACGGAAAATATGATATCCGGCCTACTAGCCGTCAAATAAAGCAAGCTACCTATCATGCTACGATATAATTTAATGTCTACACTTTTACCTTGTTCATCCTTGTCAAGCTTTGTAGTTGTAGCCATGGGAGTTTTGCTTACTTTAGATCCTTCAAGCCCGAACCTCTTGATTAGTTCCTTTGTGTACTTGGCTTGATTGATGAAGATCCTATCCTTCTTTTGCTTGATTTGGAGTCCAAGGAAATAGTTGAGCTCCCCCATCATAGACATTTCGAATTCATCCTTCATGCATGACTCAAAAGCTTGGCAAAGAGATTCATTAGTAGAACCAAAAATAATATCATCTACATAAATTTGTACAATAAGTATATCTTTTTCTACATGTTTTGTAAACAAGATTGTATCAATTTACCTTTCTTAAAACCATTTGAAATCAAAAATGAAGAAAGTCTTTCATACCAAGCCCTAGGGACTTGTTTTAAACCATAAAGAGCTTTATCTAATTTGAATACAAAATCCGGATGTGTAGGATCAACAAACCCGGGGGGGTTGTTCAACATACACCTCCTCTTCAATAAAACCATTTAGAAAAGCACTTTTAACATCCATTTGAAATAATTTAAAATCTTTATATGAGGCAAATGCTAGTGTCATCCGTATGGCTTCAAGCCGTGCTACGGGTGCAAAGGTTTCTTCAAAATCGATTCCTTCGATTTGAGTGTAACCTTGGGCAACTAACCTAGCTTTATTCCTAACAACGTTACCCGATTCATCCAACTTGTTCTTAAAGATCCACTTAGTACCAATTGTTGGTCTATCGTGGGGCCTAGGAACAAGGTGCCAAACTTGGTTGCGCTCAAATTGATTGAGTTCCTCTTGCATAGCTAGCAACCAATATGAATCGGCCTCAGCTTCGAGGACATTCTTGGGTTCAACATGAGAAATAAATGCATAATGTCCACAATAGTCATGAAGTTTAGAGCGAGTGGTTACCCCTTTAGATACTTCACCTATGACGAGGTCCTTGGGATGATGAGGATTGTATCTCCAACCCTTTGGAAGTTGTTGAGTAGGCTCCACGTCAATTGATTGAATTTCATGTCCTTGAGCCTCTTCTATTTTAGCTTCACTTCCTTCATCATCCTTTGGCTTGTCTCCCATAGTAGGTGTATCCTCCAAGGTCACTTTCTCCAAGCCTTCATCCAAAGCATCTATTTCTACAACATTCTTAACAAACAAGTTAGATTCCTCAAACTTAACATGTATAGATTCCTCAATAGTCAATGATGACCTATTGAAGACTCTATAAGCCTTACTAGTACTAGAATAACCCACAAATATAGCCTCATAAGATTTAGGATCAAATTTTCCCAAATTATCTTTTGTATTTAGAACAAAACATTTGCATCCAAAAACTTTGAAATATGAAACATTTGGTTTCCTAGAAAAGTACATTTCAAAAGATGTTTTTGTAGTATTTTTACACAAGAAAACACGATTTGATATATAGCATGATGTATTAACGGCCTCGGCCCACAAATAATGTGGTAGACCATATTCACTTAGCATTGTCCTAGCCATCTCTTGCAAAGTTCGATTTTTCCGTTCAACTACTCTATTTTGTTGTGGAGTTCTAGGACAAGAAAGTTCATGCTTAATTCCATGTTCTTCACAAAAAGTGGTAAAGGGTAGGTTAATGAACTCACCTCCTCTATCACTTCTTATTCTTAAAATTGAAGACTCTTTTTCTTTTTCAACTCTTTTCTTAAAAGTTTGGAAATAAGAAAATGCTTGATTTTTGTGTTCAAGAAAGAAAACCCAAGTAAACCATGAAAAATCATCAACCAAAACAAATGCAAATCTATTCCCACTTAAACTTTTGGTTTGTGTAGGGCCAAATAGATCCATATGGATTAACTCCAAAGGACGTGATGTCATGATATCCTTAATTGACTTGAAAGAAGACTTAGTTTGTTTCCCAAATTGACATGCGTCACAAACTCGGTCCTTTTCAAAACTCAAATAAGGAATACCTTTCACCATTTCCTTTGTGTTTAACCTAGATATGTGGTCGATGAAATATGGCCTAATCTTCTATGCCACAACCAAGAGTCGTCATCGAGGGCTTTTAAACAAGTAATATTACAAGACATATTAGACATATCTATCATGTAAACATTACTTTCACGAAAACCGGAAAACACACAAGTATTAGAAATTCTATCAATTACTTTACAAGCTATATAATCAAAAACAACATCAAAACCTTTGTCACAAAGTTGACTAACACTCAAGAGGTTATGCTTGAGTCCATCAACTAAAACTACATTTTCAATTAAAGGGGATGTGCCGAGTTTTACATTACCAATACCAATGATTTTACCCTTGGCATCATCTCCGAAGGTGACGGTGCCACCTTCATGGTATCTTGATAGGGTTGCAAAGTTGTTGATGTCCCAAGTCATGTGCCTTGAGCAACCACTATCAAGATACCACAATCCTCTACGTCGTTAGGCTTTGGAAGGTACCTATATCATTTAACAAAGTTGTTGACTTTGATACCCAAACTTTCTTGGGTCCTTGAAAGTTAGTGTTTCGAACCCAAATGTTATGAAAAGATGCACTTAGTCTATCATAGCAAAAATTGGCTAAGTGTCCTTTCCGCCCACAATGTGAACATGAGAACACTCTTCCATACATGAATGCATGATGAGTGTGTGAAGTGTGAGTATGCTTTGGGGGTTTGCCACGATGTAAAGGTTGTGTGGTATGAACATGAGCATGAGCATGGTGAACATTTTTCTTAGGGGCTTGTGATTGGTCAAAACAAGGTGCAAGAAGTTATTGCACAAGAACTAGGTATAAAAGATATGGTTCAATGTTTAGAGTTCACCTTTGGTTCTTGTTAACTTCAAATATGTAATTGATATACCTTGTTCCAATCTTCCGCTATAGCATAAAGCTATACCGAGTCGAACCACAAGGAGAGCTAGCGTAGAAGCGTTACGATATGAGTGAGAAAAAGAAAACGAGAATTCTTCTCTTGCTTAAAAGAATGAATAAAACACAAAGAAAGGAATTAAAGAGTGTATGGATATGTTCATGGTGGTAAGTGAAAAGAATCAAGAAGAGGTTTGTTGTATTCACACTAAAAGAAAAGAAAACTTTAGAAAACTTGAATGAAAGAAAACCATGACTAGCTAACCTTAACTACCTTGCTAAAGACTTACTAAACTCCTTGATAGTGATGCATGCCTCATGTTGATTCATTGGCATGGATATGTCTTGCTTGTTGGTCTAATTACTTTCTCACTTGGATGATGGGGATCATTCTTGGACTTGTCTTGTAGCCTCCATAGATGGTCATCGGCCTACAAATTAGACTTTCAATAATGGAAACAAAAGAGCTACACTCAAGGGATGCTAATGAATAGGCATACAACATTCAAGAATCGACATAATGAAGTTGTACAACAAATAGCATATTGGTGATCCATCTCCATGTTCCATCAAGGCACTAGTTCAAAGACTAGGCTCTAAGTGAGGCACACATGAATCATATGGAGAATTACAACAAGATCTTGCCAAGAAATGAAAAGAAACCCATCGAAGAAGAGAAGACCATACAAATTGCAAGATGAAGTAAAGCAATCACCCATGAGTTAGAAGTTAGCAAGGTAGTGGTTAGCTAGTACATGGAGATAGAATTAGCTACACATCATTACAAAAGAAAAGCTAAACATGAATTAAATTGCAAGAAAATAAACAAAGCAAGTAAGGAAAGAAATCAAACTAGAATCAAGCTCAAGTAGAGAAGTAGAGAATGGATCAATCCTTGTATAGCTCCAAGTTGTCACTCCTTGATGATACAAGCTCTCTCTCTCATACAACTCTCTCTTGCAATGAAATCTAGGGAGAAGAAGATCATAGAGAGCTACAAACCCTAAACAAAAACTAACAAAATACAAAACTTTGAACTAATCTCTCTCTCTTCTCTGATCAGTCTTTGCTCGCAGGTGAAGGTGGAGTATTTATAGCAGAAATGAGAAGCTTCGAGAGCCTAGGTGGTTGCCACAAAATCCGGGGCTCAACAGCCCTAGGATTGCCGCGGATTGCCGCGGGATCGCCGCGAGATCTGGGCCGTTGAGCCCAGATTTTCTGGTGAGATCTGGTAGTTGGGTTGTTAGCCACGTGGACTACTTGGATTCTCCAATTGGCGCGCGGATCTCTCTAGATCTGGATTTGAATTTGGCTTTATCTTAATCATGGATTAATCACTTAATTAGTGTTAATTAAGTGATTATTTGGATATCTCTCCATTAAGTGTGTACCTGCAAATATGTAGAGAAGAGGAGTAAAAATCACATATTTATTTGTAATATGCATGGGAATTATGATGTAAAATATGCAATATTGGATACTAATCACACCCCCACACTTATTCTTTTGCTCGTCCCGAGCAAAACTAAGAAAAAGAAAAGAAAAATCTATACTACCAGTTTTATTACACCACTTTCGCAGGTGACGCGATTGCACTGAGCATGTGCAACAAGCCGTTAAACCTCTAGGTTACCCTAGAGGAGGAGTGTTGTCTCCTGAGGGTTTTCAGCGGATTACACCCACAAAATCCATAAAGAAAGAAAACAAATGTTAGTATTTTGAAAACGCATTTTGAATAAGAGACATGTTTACGAACTATTTTTGCAAAAATATAAGTGATCCTAGGTCATAAGTCCACCTATAATTATTCTTCCTTAAACTTAGTATCCATGCAAGATCTTGTTTTTAATTAAGGTAAGAGTTCAAAATTGGATTGAATACTTTATCTTTCATAAAACCTAGATAATATGCACACCGTGCTCTGTGAAAATTTCTGGGATTTCAACTCTAACCATCAAGCCATTTATTTATTTATTTATTTTTCTTTTCTTTTTTTTTTCTTCCCTTAGTTTTCTTAGGCTTTCTAGTTCACCCATGTAGCGAGCCTATAACCGATGACTCCCAAACCAGATGGTTCTAGGGCACCAGATGAGAAAACATCCCTCGGGTTAAAGGACTCGAGTGAAAAAGACCACAAAACTAAAGGGGATTATTTATAATCACCGTTAGGCGTGAATAATCATGCTTCTTGAGGCACAATTATCCAGCTTAATAAGTGAGATCACCGTTAGGCGTGAGTAACCATGCTTCTTGAGGCATAGTTATCCAGCTTAATAAGTGATCTTTTATTTATATATATATATATATATTTTTTTTTTTCTTTTTTTTTTATTTATATGGCATTTTTGGTCTTTGTCTCCATCCCAAGAAATGTGTAAGTGTAAAGTGCATATTTATCTAAGGTAAAAATTCAAGATAAAAATATCTCACCAATTTTACTTACTTAGTCTATAATTTCAAACAAGATCTATTACTTCAACTATGTTTAAGATGTCATAATTAAGGCTTTCTTAATTTCTAAGATACATCTTAATTTTCTTAAAAATAGAACAAAACTTTGTCTCTTATTTCAAAAAGTTTTTATTTTTTTATATTTTTATTTTTATTATTTTTTTTTTTTAAAAGAAGTGTAAAAGAAAGAAAATCTAAAAACTCTATGTTAGTAAACCCTCCCCCACACTTATTTCATGCATTGTCCTCAATGCATCATGATATATGTATGCATGAAACAGGTAATGGGGTAGAATCATTTATTCACAAAAAAGTGCAAAAAATATTTACAAGGAATATATACAAGTGTAACTCTCACCTAGGCTTTTGGTCGCTTTCCTCTGGCCCGTTTCCCATCGTTCCAATGTGTTCTCTTTCTTGAGCTCCATTGGGAAACGGTCTGAATTATTCTAACCCTAGGTGTTTCCAGTTTCAATTGGTTGTTATTTTCATTCATACTCATTCCACCACATCGTTCACAAACAAAGTCCTTATCACCACTCTCACTCAGAATCTCATCACTTCCAATTTTAAGAAATTTTAACTCTTCTCCATATAATTCTTCAAAACTCAAATCAATATCCGGAAGTGGACAATCAGCTAATTTACCCCGAGTTGACTCATCTAAACACATGATCTCATCAGCAAACAAGTCTTCAAAAGATATATCAATTGGAGGTTCTTGAAGAGAATCACAGAATTGTGACTCATCTTTTGAATCCTCACAATTGTCCTCAATAAAGCTAACCTCAAATGTTTGATTTTTTGTTTTGTGAGGCTGTGTGTGGAAGACATTGAGTTCATGTGTCATGTTACCAAAAGTCAACCTCATTGATCCATTCCGGCAATTAATGATTGCATTTGCAGTAGCCAGGAATGGTCGTCCCAGAATGACAGGAATTTGTGCCCTTTGATTGGAATTTGACACTGGTTTTGTTTCAAGGACAACAAAGTCAACAGGATAAAAGAATTCTCCAACTTTGACAAGGACATCTTGAATTACCCCTTGGGTTTAGTAACAGAGCGGTCAGCCAATTGGATGGTCATTTGGGTCGGGAGGAGATCACCTAACCCCAATTGTTGGTACACAGAGAAAGGTAGGAGATTAATGTTGGCCCCCAAATCAAGAAGTGCCCTATTTATTGTAGTCTGTCCTATGATGCATGAAATGGTGGGGCTCCCTGGGTCTTTGTACTTAACAGGAATTGGACCAGTGAGCAACTCATTAATGGATGATGCAAGGAAGACTTTTTTAGGGACTTGGGTCTTCCTCTTCTTGGTGTACATTTCCTTCAAGAATTTAGCATATGATGGCACTTGTTGAATGGCATCAAGAAGAGGGATATTGATTTGGACCTTATTGAATGTTTCTTTTATCTTCTCCATGTGAGCATTTGACTTGTTATTTCTCAGCCTATTTGGATATGGAGCAATAGGCTTGTATGTATGCTCATCTACCTTTTCTTCACCCTTTTCCTTGGAAGTGGATGGCTCTGAACTAGAGGATGGTTTGTCAAAAGTTGGTTGTATTGGGACATGAGGTGTAAGCTTTGGTACTGGATGAGATTGTGGACTAGAAACCTTATTGTCAACTTGTTTACCAGATCTCAGGGTATGAATGGCATGACAGTGACTGGGTCCTGACTCTTCAACTTTGGGATTTAGCAATGGCTGGCTTAAGAACAGTCCTTTTTGATTCTCAGCCAATTGCTTGATCTGGACCTTCATTTCATTCAACTCCTGATGCTGGTTCTTTGTAAAGGTTGCTAGCATGTTCTTCAACTCAGATATCTCGGAATTATTTTGGGGTGGATGTTGAGGATATGGAGATTGGAACTGTGATTGGTAATATGGTGGTGGGTCCTGATATGACTGATATGACTGTGGTGGACTTTGAGGTGGATGAACATACAGTGAATTCTGACTGAAACTGGATGGATGAAACTGAGCATTGTACAGATGTGGAAGTGGTGGCATATGATGCTCAGGACCAGACTGACTCCATGAAAAATTTGGATGGTTCTGCCATCCTGAATTGTAAGTGTTGGAGTATGGATGATGATTGGGTCTGGTCAATACTGCATTCATGTTCTCCTGATATGAGTGGAGCTGAGATAATGGACACTCCTCCAAGTCATGACAGTTGGTGCAACCTGGTCTAATCAAAGGCAATGGGTTGACCTGGTTGACCACAGAATTCCCTTTTGACTCAAGCAACTCTATCCTCTTCATTAATTGTGTGATCTTGGTTTCTGCAGCTAGAGAGGGTTCTTTGGAGTGTGTACCAGTTCTGGAAGTGGTGGAAGTGGATTTGTCAGGACAAGACTCCCACTGAATGGTTTTTTCAGCTAGGGTTTCAAAGAGATCCCACCCCTGATGTTCATCTTTTTTCAAAAATTCCCCCTGGCACATGGATTCTAAAAGGGTTTTCGTTTGGTAATCTAATCCATCATAGATAATCTGGCATAGACGCCATTTCTCTATGCCGTGATGGGGACACAGGGCAAGAAGGTCTTTGAAACGCTCAAGATACTTCCAGAAAGGTTCATTTATTTCCTGCTTGAATTGCATTATGTTCTTTCTCATGAGGGCTGTTTTGTGGATAGGATAGAATTTCTTAAGAAAGACTTTAACAAAATCCTCCCATAAAGATATGGAACTGACTGGAAGATTATAAAGCCATTTCTTAGCTAAATCCTTAAGTGCAAACGGTATGAACCGTAACCTAACAGCATCCTCAGACAGTTGGGAAATTCTCATCATTTGGCATACCTCTTCAAACTCACGAATAAAAAGGTACGCATCCTCAGACTCTAAACCATGGAAGTGGGGAAGTGTACTAATGAATTGTGGTTTCAGCTCGAAGTGATTTCCATTTGGCTCGGGGAGAAGAATGCATGAAGGAATGGAGGTGCGAATCGGATAAAATCGATCCTGAAGTGAGACGTTGTTGGTCATGATGTGAAGTGGATGTGTAAGTGCAAGTGTAGAATTAAGATCACAAAACCACTATCGTATATACAATCACAAACAACGTGCACCGATCACACCAGCGAAAAAGAAAAATAACAAACAACAAAAGAAAAAATCAATCCAAGCTTGTCTAGAGTTTCTGGTCCTAGATGACTCCTAAATAGACTGTCCACAGGAGGTTTGGTGTAGACTCTGACTATAAGCAAATCAGCCAGGGAAGGGTAAGGTTGGTGGGAGGTTTTCCGTCCGAAGACGTTCCTTAATTAAGTAACCAGCAACCTTCGGGCTTTCGGCCCTCAACCCCTTTCCTAGACACTGATTTTACAGAAGTCAATTTCCAACACTTTTCCCCCTTAGGATAATCTCCTAAGTGAGTCCGGATGTCCCTAGGGCCAACGTCTATCAAATTTTATTTACAAGCTTAGGATTGTGAGTGCTTGGGAGAATGATTTCCGGGCTAAGGAAAGGGTAATGACCTCCCCCACCTTATCTTATTTACAGGTATTGCCCTTAAAATTGAATTGTGCAAGTGTACGATATAGAAACAAACAAGGTTCACTCCAAGTAAGATAAATCAAACAAAGAGTGAGTCCTAGTCTATATGCAATGAATTACGTACCTTGTCCCCCGCACTCTTCAACAGTAAAAGTAAAGAATTGAAAGACACGTGCCTATAATGCAAGATGTCTAAACAATTTTTTATCAATTTACACCAAATCTTTTACTGTTGATTAGCAAATATCAGGTGAAGAATACAAGATTTCAGATATATCAGCAGAAGTAATTTGCAAAGCAGCAAGCCCTGCAGAAAAATTGTTAGAAGTGAACTCCTCTTTGCCGCGTTCCCACGGCAAAATGCCGCGGCTACGCGGCAATTTGGAGGGATCCTGGGCTCTGCTTTCGAGAGCAGAGGCCCAGGTCCACTTATATGATTCTGCACTGCAAGATTTTCTGTATCTTCAACCTGTACCTGCAACAGAGAAGAAGTATCGTTTAGTTTCTCACTTTTAAAGCAAATACCGTCGCTCTCCCCGGCAACGGCGCCAAAAATTGATTGGTCAAAACAAGGTGCAAGAAGTTATTGCACAAGAACTAGGTATAAAAGATATGGTTCAATGTTTAGAGTTCACCTTTGGTTCTTGTTAACTTCAAATATGTAATTGATATACCTTGTTCCAATCTTCCGCTATAGCATAAAGCTATACCGAGTCGAACCACAAGGAGAGCTAGCGTAGAAGCGTTACGATATGAGTGAGAAAAAGAAAACGAGAATTCTTCTCTTGCTTAAAAGAATGAATAAAACACAAAGAAAGGAATTAAAGAGTGTATGGATATGTTCATGGTGGTAAGTGAAAAGAAATCAAGAAGAGGTTTGTTGTATTCACACTAAAAGAAAAGAAAACTTTAGAAAACTTGAATGAAAGAAAACCATGACTAGCTAACCTTAACTACCTTGCTAAAGACTTACTAAACTCCTTGATAGTGATGCATGCCTCATGTTGATTCATTGGCATGGATATGTCTTGCTTGTTGGTCTAATTACTTTCTCACTTGGATGATGGGGATCATTCTTGGACTTGTCTTGTAGCCTCCATAGATGGTCATCGGCCTACAAATTAGACTTTCAATAATGGAAACAAAAGAGCTACACTCAAGGGATGCTAATGAATAGGCATACAACATTCAAGAATCGACATAATGAAGTTGTACAACAAATAGCATATTGGTGATCCATCTCCATGTTCCATCAAGGCACTAGTTCAAAGACTAGGCTCTAAGTGAGGCACACATGAATCATATGGAGAATTACAACAAGATCTTGCCAAGAAATGAAAAGAAACCCATCGAAGAAGAGAAGACCATACAAATTGCAAGATGAAGTAAAGCAATCACCCATGAGTTAGAAGTTAGCAAGGTAGTGGTTAGCTAGTACATGGAGAAAGAATTAGCTACACATCATTACAAAAGAAAAGCTAAACATGAATTAAATTGCAAGAAAATAAACAAAGCAAGTAAGGAAAGAAATCAAACTAGAATCAAGCTCAAGTAGAGAAGTAGAGAATGGATCAATCCTTGTATAGCTCCAAGTTGTCACTCCTTGATGATACAAGCTCTCTCTCTCATACAACTCTCTCTTGCAATGAAATCTAGGGAGAAGAAGATCATAGAGAGCTACAAACCCTAAACAAAAACTAACAAAATACAAAACTTTGAACTAATCTCTCTCTCTTCTCTGATCAGTCTTTGCTCGCAGGTGAAGGTGGAGTATTTATAGCAGAAATGAGAAGCTTCGAGAGCCTAGGTGGTTGCCACAAAATCCGGGTCTCAACAGCCCTAGGATTGCCGCGTATTGCCGCGGGATCGCCGCGAGATCTGGGCCGTTGAGCCCAGATTTTCTGGTGAGATCTGGTAGTTGGGTTGTTAGCCACGTGGACTACTTGGATTCTCCAATTGGCGCGCGGATCTCTCTAGATCTGGATTTGAATTTGGCTTTATCTTAATCATGGATTAATCACTTAATTAGTGTTAATTAAGTGATTATTTGGATATCTCTCCATTAAGTGTGTACCTGCAAATATGTAGAGAAGAGGAGTAAAAATCACATATTTATTTGTAATATGCATGAGAATTATGATGTAAAATATGCAATATTGGATACTAATCAGCTTGTTTCTTAGGAAACATAGCCTCTATCTTCTTCTTATCAAACTCACAATTTTTCAAAACAATTCCTAATGAGTCAATTCTTTCTTTAAGCATTGTAATCTCATTAGAATCAACTAGTGGGGACTTGCCTTTACAAGAAATCTTATACTTGTCAAAATCTTTTTGAGTGGAAACAAGAGTGGAAAGTAATTCATCCTTTTCTTTAGAAAGAGTAAAAACTTGATGATTAAGAGATTCATTTTCCTTTTTCATTTTTAAATACTTTTTCTTAAGAAAATCATAGTTATGTGATAATTCTACAAAAGCTTCTCCTAATTCATCCATGGAAAGTTCATCATTAGGAGAAGTGGAAGGGGTTACCTTGCTTGTGCTTTCATTGGCCATGAAGCACATGTTGGCGGTATCAATCTCCTCCTCGGATTCGCTCTCGGAATCCCAAGTAGCTTTCATTGCCTTCTTCTTGTGAGGCTTCTTTGAGGTGGAGGGCTTCACTTTATCCGGACACTCCGCCACTATGTGTCCCGGTCTTTGGCAATTAAAGCAAATGATCTTTCTTTCTTCTTTGCCTCCTTGCCATCTCTTCCTTCCTTGAAATTTAGCCTTGTTGTACATCCTCCGGACGTTCTTCACAAGAAGTGAGAGCTCTTCGTCATCTTCTTCTTCATCGTCTTCGTCGGAGTGTGTGGATTGACTTTTGAAGGCTATTGTCTTCTTCTTGGAAGGAGCCATGTCCTCCCTCACTTTCCTCTCCATCTCATGGGTTTTGAGGTTCCCAATGAGACCAATTAGCTCCATCTCCTCCTTGTCATTGAGTTCCTTCAAGGTTGTTGCTTTTACTTCCCATGAAGGAGGAAGAGCCCGGATGATCTTTCTTACTCTTTGATCGTTGTCGATAGCATCACCTAGAGAAGAAAGTCCATTAGTGATCTTTGTAAATCTTGTAACCATATCATCTATGGTTCCATTTTCTTGCATGCAAAAATTCTCATATTGGGACCGAAGAAGGTCAATCTTAGCCCTCTCACTTGTGAGGTCCCTTCATGTGTAACTAGCAAATGTGTCCAAATTTCATATGCGGACTTGCAATGAATAACTCTAGCTATGTCATCATCATTAAGGGCTTGAAGTAGTGCATAGTGAGCCCTAGCATTGGCATCAAATTCCTTGGTCTCTATTTCGGACCAAGTGGATTCATCACCGGGGGTGCACTAAAGGGTTTGGTCACGACCTTTGCAACTCGACTACCTAGAGATTGCAAGAAAACGGTCATCTTAACTTTCCATATGGGAAAGTTAAGTCCATCAAACTTAGGGGGTGTCTTAATACCATCGGCCATCTTTACTAAGTGAGAATGAATGAAATGATTAGCAATATTAGGATCTCTCTAAGGTTGTTAAGCCAAATCCTAGAGTCCAAGCTCTGATACCAATTGAAAAATACCTAGAGGGGGGTGAATAGGTGTAATTGCTAATCTAATGATTTTTTTTGAAACTAAGTATGATGAATGATGCAACGATCTCTCAAAACAAGACTAAGAACCGAATACCCCGTGAGAGGTTCTGAACTCCTTCCTCCCAATTCCCCTTGAATGGGTTAGAGGTGCGCAATGCAACCTTGTTGTATGAGAAATGATCGAACAAGAGATGAACAATATGCAATGATGAAATGCACACAAGATAAATATCACAAGTATGACAAGTGTAACAAACTAGAACCAATTGCACAAGGAAAGAAAATTAGAACTCAAGCAATTAAATGAAAGCAATAGAGAGCAAAGGAAATTTAAAGCAAGAATGACACAAGGCAATCGCAAACACAAGAATTTGTTTCGAGGTTCGAGCCACCGCTCTACTCCCCGCCTTCACCTCCGTGAAGGGTTTCCACTATCCACCGAGGACGCCTTACAATGGTCTACCGAAGACCCGAGCACCGAGCTCTCCAACTTACAATAACCTCTACCGAAGAGGTGTCTCCACAAGAAGAAAAAGATTACAAGTCACCTAGGTGATCACAAACAAGATCACCAAACTCTTTTACAAACTCTCACTCTTTTTACAAGTTCCTATAGAATGAGTAAAGGATTTTTTGGCTCTATGAAGTGTAGTGAGAAAAACTCAATTGTAGAGATGATTTTTGCAAGGGAACACAACTGAAAAATAGCTCAAGAAAGAATTAGAAATGGAGAGCTTAAACACTTTTCTTTTCTCTTTTGAAAACTTTGAAAACTTAAGGATTTTTCTTGGTAAAAAATGAGGACCTATTTCCCTCTTTTTATATGGAGAGAATAGGTTAAAACCATTTTCTTTACACCTAATTTGACCTGAAAAAGGTCTCCAACAACTCTCAAAAAGTCTGTTAAAACAGAAAATAAAAACAGTTTTCAGAAATGCACCAAAGAGGAAAGAGCCGTTGGGCTTTTGCAGGCTTGGCGGTCGATCGGGTCGGTCGACTGTCGCCTTGTTGGCAAAGAGCCGTTGGGCTCCGGTCGACCGTCATCTTTGACAAAACACAGTTTCCTTCTCTCGGTCGACCGGGCGGTCGACCCAGAAAACCCGAGAGCAAACTGTTAACAGTCGGGTCGACCGGCCGGTCGACCGACAGACATGCACAGACCGTGCATGTCCTAACACAGGCGCCGGTCGACCGGGCGGTCGGCCAGACTTGCCTGAAACAGAAAAACTGGCAGTTTTTGAAGTTGGAAATTTTTGTAAAAATATTTTGAACTACTTACAACTAAGTATTATGCAAGAAATAGTCTATACACATGTATTAAACAAGATATTCAAAATGTAACAAGTTGGATACATGTATATATAAACTAAGGCATAAAACTTAGAAACAAACGTTTTTAAAACATAGAATTAGTAAAGAATAATGTGTGTGTGTATCCTAGAGCCAAATATCCTACACTCAAACTTTAACATTCTATTCTTACAATGTTCTAGGGACTTCAAGGCTTCAAAAGGGGCTATCTCCACATGATCTTCAATTTTGCATCTTGAGCCCAAATTGAGTTGTCTTGAGTCCAAAGCACCTTCCTTTAGGGAAGAAGACATCTATTTGAGATAGAAACCTGAAACACACTTAAACAACAATTGATATTAGTACAAATAACTAATATGTTTTGTAATCATCAAAACACACTAAAAACGGGTGATTGTAACCTTGGGCCAACATCCTCTAGGTGATTTCACCTAGATGACTCCTAACTGGTTAGACTGTCCACAGGGGATACATTGTCAGAATCTGACCACGAGTTAATCGGCCAGGTAGAAGCAAGATCAGTAGGAGGTATCCATGTTGGAGCAATGGGCCTAATTATACCAAACCACTGTTCTTTGAGGTTTCGTCTGATAGGTAGTAAAAAAAGCATATTTATCACTACATTTACTATCACATTTTCATATTTATTCCTACAATTATGCACTATTACTAATGTTTTATTATTTAATGTATGCAGGCCTTGAGTAATTAATTAAATAAAGAATAAAGCCTTAAATGAAGCCCAAAAGCCCATGTCCAAGCCCAATGCAAAAGTTACAATTACTAAAAGAAGAGGAAAGGGATAGACTTCTACTTAATCCTAATTACTTGCAGGACAAGGATAAAGATAAAAGGAGAAGAGTGCAAGGATTACAAAATCGTTTTAAAAGATTTGGAAGATTTGAATTTAGGGTAACTTGCTTCCCAAGTTATCCCCAATTTTCAAAATAAAGAGTCGGTATGCCAGATCTAAAAGGATACACCCAGATGGACGGACCAGAGGAGGCCACGCGCGAAAGCGCGTGGCCAGAAGGCAATCTTTGGCCGCGAAAAGGCGTTTCCGCGGCAATACGGATGAGATTGGATACCTGTTTTCGTGGAAGAGTTGTACCGAGACTCTACGTCTTCCGTCTCCTATAAATACCCCTGCAGAGTAACAGAGAAGGGCATCCAGTGCAGTACAGAAACAAATCTAGGGTTTTTCTTAGGCTAACTTGTAGATTGTAATTTAGGTTTTTTTACTTTCTTTTTTTTTGTAATTTTTATGTAACTGAGAGGAGAGGATACTTTCATGGAGGAGGAGATCAAACTTGTACTGAAGGTGCAATCGGTGTAAGTAATCTTTTCTTCTATTATTAATTGAATCAAATCAAAGTTTATTTCTTTTTTTCTATTCTTGTTTTGTTTTTCTTTCTCTCTTTTGTGTTTGTGGATCCATGTGAAACCAAAAGCTTCGAAGGTGCCTTCTCCTTGCAAGTGCCGTTGATGGTTTATGATGATGAATATCTACTTCCATGGTAGCGTAGTTTGCCCTTTTTATTTCGTAGTATAGATCGGGAGTAGGGAAGATCTCATATTCCATGCTTCGTTCGCTTTCAAAGAAAGGTACGTCATTGACACGGTTCCAAGGTAAGCAGACGCCGAAGAGGTAAGTAGGTTTTTAGTTTTTAGTTTTCTTTCTTTTAATTTTAGTGTAAATCACCAATTCCCAATCTTTTTCACACTTCTTCATTGTAAATATCATTGTAAATAACATTATAAATAAAAGAGAACTTACTAAACAAGCTTCCATCGCTAGTCCCTCCCTGTGGATCACGACCCGCATAGCCAATTGCTATAGTGGTAGAATTGAATACCTTGCACAGCCTATTCTTAAATCTGAAATACTGTATTTTGCGTGCAGGTAAAACATCAATCAAATTTTGGCGCCGTTGCCGGGGAAGGACGGTAAGTTATTCTCTAAAAAAAACTACTTTTTGATTTATTTATTATTTTTGTTTGCAGGTTTGGAGAACAGGAAAACTAACAGCCGCAAAGGACATATAGCAACTCTGTGCCTCTGCCCTCGAAGGCAGAGCAGCAGAGCCTACTACAGAGCCGCGTTTCCGCGGCCTGAGTAGTGAACTGCTCACTCTATTTTCTGCAGGTTGCTGAAAATTGAAATATTTGTTTACTGCTCTGTTAACTTTTCTCCGTGATCACCCTGCACACTGCTAATTAATTAACAGTAACCTATTTGTTGAAAAATAAAAAAAATTAGACTCATGCATATAGGCACGTGTCTATTTAATTTTTTAATTTCTGTTAAAGAGTACTGGAGACAAGGTACGTTCGCATTGCATATAGACTAGGAAGCACCCTTGGCTGATTTACTGCTTTTGAGTGAATATTTGTCTATTGCTTTACACGTGCACTAAATTGACTTAAGGGCTTGTCCTATAAATAAGATAAGGTGGGAATTTCATCACCCTTCCTTGGCCCATAAACAATCTCCTCACTCACTAACCCAAGCCTAACTAAAAATGAGTAGACGTTGGCCCTAGGGACATCTCGGACTCAATTAGGAGATTATCCTAAGGGGAAAAGGTGTTGGAATTTGACTCCTGCCAAATCAGTGTTTAGGAAGGGGATTGAGGGCCGAAAGCCCGAAGATTGGTGGTTATTTAATTAAGGAACGTCTTTGACAGAAAACCTCCCACCAATCTTGCCCTGACCTGGCTGATTAACTTATGGTCAAAGTCCGCATTATACCTCCCGTGGACAGTCTAACCAGTTAGGAGTCGTCTAGGTCATAGGTCTACCCTAACTTAGTTTAGAATTTTTTTTCCTTTGTTTGCTTATTTGTTTTTTTTTTTTTGTTTGTATTGTGTGATATGGCTTATAACAACAATTTTTCCAATTTTTATCCATATACACACCAACCTCTTTTTCAGATATTACCAACCTGGCATATCATAACTTTGATCAACCTAGTGTGCCAGATTGGACTTATCCGAATCATTACATGCCCCAGTCCCAATACTATGAACAAGACTGGAATAATCATCACTACTCTTCACAGAGTCAATGGGGATACAACACCCCTGAGCCATATTGTCAACCACCTGTTCAACCATTATCTTCATATACTTCTTTTACCACATCACCAATGTTTCAGTCCTCCAATGATCCATTCGATGGGTTAGAAGAAAAAGTGGATCGTTTGCAAGATATAATGAATGATCAAATTTCTAGACTTTCAAACATTCTTGAACTAACCAACCAAATTGATAGGAACCAAGAATCATTCTGTCTAGAAGACCTTGATCAAAATTCGATTTCATCACATCAATATGAACTTGATCAATCCCAATCCTTGGACAAATTGGCTAGTTTTAATTTCAATGAGATTGAATTAGATTGTGAATGTGAACCCGATCCCCAACTTTGAGATTCAGTTTCCATCTTCGAATCTATGTTGACTCTGGTATTCTTACCCAATTTGGACCAATTTTCTGAGCCAACATTTATTCCCGTACCCATAGATCATGAAATTGAATCACCCATTTTTGATGATCATCATATTGAACTTGACCAATTTCATACTTTTGAAAGTCCCATTGACAAATTGGCAAGTTCTCATTTTTATGAAATTGAACTCAATGAGATATGTGACCTTGATTCTCAAATTTGTTGTGATCGAGTTCAAATTCCCGAATCAATATTGACTCCTGTTCTGTTACCCGATTTAAGTAATATTTTAGAGTCAGTTTTGATTCCCACACCTGTCATTCTTGAACTTGAATCACCAATAGTAAGTCACATTCCATTGTGGGAAAATGATTGTGGACTTGAGTTTCAATTCTTGGACTTGGACTCAACGCTTGAACCAAAACTAACTCTTGAACCCCACGTCAATTTTCCCGAGTTTGTATTGGATCCTGAACCTATCATTCTTAAGTCCAAGTCAACCATTCTACCAAGTCACATTCTTTTGTTGGACATAGGTATAGACCATGATGACTCTGTGATGATTTTCCAGGACTGGTCATGTAAAGGAAGTAAGATTCACGATAGGATCTTCCATGATCCTACTCATACTGGGACTGTAAACATGTAAATAGAAAAGAGGTCAATAAAGGTAAGTCCCGTGAACTACCACATTATCTTGATTGGGTAGCAACGCTTGGCCCAATTAGACCACCACTAGAACCACCCCCTAAGATAATATTTTCCTTCCCTTTCTTCTTTTTCATGCATACATGCATTCATTCATACATTGAGGACAATGCATGAGATAGGTGAGGGGGAGGATTTACTAACATACTAACATAGTTAGATACTAACTAACTAACCAAAAAAAAAAGGAACAATATTTTGACTTATCTTTTGAAAGAAATCTAAGTTAGTCTTAAGAATTAGGAAAATCATGATTAGGATTTCTAAAAACTTGGTCAAAATAAATAAATTGTTGAATTTTTAGGTATAGGAGGGAAAATTGAATAAATAATTAGTCTTAATTTTTACCTTAATGAAATATGCATACCTAATACACTTATACATCTAGGATTCTAAGACAAAGACTCTTGTGCCCTATAAAAAAATAATACTAATACTAAAAAAAAATTCGTAAAAAAAACATATTCACTAATTAAGCTGGATACATGTGCCTCAAGAAGCATAAGTATTCACACCTAAAGGTGATTTTATAAATAAAGTCCTTAGTTTTGTGGCCTAGTTCACTCGAATCCTTAAGTCCGTGGGGTGTTTTCTCACCCGGTGCCCTAAAACCAACCAGTTTGGGAGTCACCGACTTTAAGTTCGCTACATGGGTGATTAGAAAGCCTAAGAAAACTAAAAAATATTATATATGTATTAACACATCTAATAGTCAATTAGTTAGGTATGAGGGCCTCAAGAAGCCTTGATACTTACACGAAAGAAAATTAAATGAGTTATACATATTAAAAGAAAAAAGAAAAAAATCATAATAATAATAAAGAGGCATGAGAGTCCAAGTTAAGGAATTCCTAGTAAAGATTCATAAGGATGCATATGACTTTTGGTAACGAAAAAGACTATACAAAAATTCAGTTTTGATCCTTACCTAAAATGGATAACAATTTACTATATAAAGACTAAGTTTAAGAATGAATAAAAATGATAATCCTAAAAACTTATAGATTACTTAGTTTCTTCAAATATATTTCAAATATTTTCCTTCTTATGGATTTTGTGGGTGTAATCCGCTAAAAACCCTCATGAGACAACACTCGTCCTCTAGGGTAACCTAGGGGTTTAACGGCTTGTTGCACATGCTAAGTGCAACCGTGATGCCTACGAAAGTGAGTTAGGATAGATTAATTTTTCTTTCTTTTTGATTTTTACTCGAGGACGAGCAAAAAGATAAGTGTGGGGGTGTGATAGGTAGTAAAAAATGCATATTTATCACTACATTTACTATCACATTTTCATATTTATTCCTACAATTATGCACTATTACTAATGTTTTATTATTTAATGTGTGCAGGCCTTGAGTAATTAATTAAATAAAGAATAAAGCCTTAAATGAAGCCCAAAAGCCCATGTCCAAGCCCAATGCAAAAGTTGCAATTACTAAAAGAAGAGGAAAGGGATAGACTTCTACTCAATCCTAATTACTTGCAGGACAAGGATAAAGATAAAAGGAGAAGAGTGCAAGGATTACAAAATCGTTTTAAAAGATTTGGAAGATTTGAGTTTAGGGTAACTTGCTTCCCAAGTTATCCCGAATTTTCAAAATAAAGAGTCGGTATGCCAGATCTAAAAGGATACACCCAGATGGACGGACCAGAGGAGGCCACGCGCGAAAGCGCGTGGCCAGAAGGCAATCTTTGGCCGCGGAAACGCGGCTGGATACCTGTTTTCGTGGGAGAGTTGTACCGGGACTCTACGTCTTCCGTCTTCTATAAATACCCCTGTAGAGAAATAGAGAAGGGCGTCCAGTGCAGTACAGAAACAAATCTAGGGTTTTTCTTAGGCTAACTTGTAGATTGTAATTTAGGTTTTTTTATTTTCTTTTTTTTTGTAATTTTTATGTAACTGAGAGGAGAGGATACTTTCATGGAGGAAGGAGATCAAACTTGTACTGAAAGTGACAATCGGTGTAAGTAATATTTTCTTCTATTGTTAATTGAATCAAATCAAAGTTTATTTCTTTTTTTCTATTCTTGTTTTGTTTTTCTTTCTCTCTTTTGTGTTTGTGGATCCATGTGAAACCAAGAGCTTCGAAGGTACCTTCTCTTTGCAAGTGCCATTGATGGTTTATGATTATGAATATCTACTTCCATGGCAGCGTAGTTTGCCCTTTTTATTTCATAGTATAGATCGGGAGTAGGGAAAATCTCATATTCCATGCTTCGTTCGCTTTCAAAGAAAGGTACGTCATTGACACGGTTCCAAGGTAAGCAGACGCCGAAGAGGTAAGTAGGTTTTTAGTTTTTAATTTTCTTTCTTTTAATTTTAGTGTAAATCACCAATTCCCAATCTTTTTCACACTTCTTCATTATAAATATCATTGTAAATAACATTATAAATAAAAGAGAACTTACTAAACAAGCTTCCATCGCTAGTCCCTCCCTGTGGATCACGACCCGCATAGCCACTTGCTATAGCGGTAGAATTGAGTACCTTGCACAGCCTATTCTTAAATCTGAAATACTATATTTTGGGTGCAGGTAAAACATCAATCATCGCCTCTCAATCCCCAATGTTCGACATCAATTTGATAAGAGTCAACTTCTAACAAATTTTCCCTTAGGTCAATCTCCTAAATGAGTCCGAGATGTCCCTAGGGGCCAACGTCTAACAAGTTTTATTTAGACTTGGGTTATGTGAGTGGGGAGGTGATTTTTGGGCTGAGGGAGGGTAATGACTTCCCCACCTTATGTTGTATTAGGTTTTGCCTTTAAGTTCAATTCGTGAAAGTGTTTAATATATATAAGAGTGAACAAACAAAGCGAGTAAATCACCCACGTGTTTGTCCTAACTATATGCAATGCAATATGTACACCTCCGTCAAGATCACAATAACACAAGAATAAAATATAGTATACTGGAATTGAAATCGACACGTGCCTAGATGCAAATGTCTAAACCATTTTAAAGCATCCAATTTCAGTAGTTTAGTTCTTAAATTATTATAGTGTACAGGTGACAGAAATTAGCAACAAAATATTATAATGTAAAAGAATTTACCCAACCACACAAAGGCAAGTATGAATTTCTACAATGCTAAAAATTTGACCTGAACACAAAAAACAAAGAAGAAAAGTTAACAAAAACGTGAAATCAAACCGTTCTCATCCCCGGCAGTGGCGCAAAATTTGATCGAGAGAAAACCGCAAGCGAAAAGTGTATGTTTTGAAATTAATAGTTAAAAGTGTGTGCTTTGGCTTGCTCAATACTTCCGTTATAGTAGAGGTTAAACGGGTCAAATCCACAGGGACGGGAAGCAAAAGAAGTTTTATCAGAATGTTCACGTGTGTGTTAAAGTTTCTTCAATGTTTTAAAGAATTAAAAGAAAAGAGAACAAAGAATGGAAAGAGAAGAGTACGGTGAATTACGAAGAAGTGGGAACATAGAAGATAAGATATTTGTGATTTTGAAATTATTTTTAAAATAAAGTAAAACTGTAAGAAAACTCATGGCTATTAACTACTAATGGCTCCACTAATATGCTAACCTCTTAGGGATAGTTGCCTCACATGTATCCTTGGCCATCACTAGTCCTTGGTTCAAGAGCGTTTCAAAGCATGACCCATATGTTAACTCATCACATCCAAACTCAACAAACAAGTGCAAGCTACACATAAACCATCAAAACTAAATAAGAGTAAGAATGGATGAAATAATGTTAGCTTTTTAGAGAGTTAGGATGTTAAAGTGTTAGAATCCATCATCATGAGCCATCAATGGCTCTTGCAAGAGCAAGGCCAAATAGAGGCTATTAGATTCATGTGGATTATCAAGTAAGAAGTTAACAAGTTAGTGGTTAGTAGTTAGTTGCCATGAAAGAAAATTAGCTAAACATGTAAAAGGAGTTAAAGAAAAGAAAACAAAAAGAGAACCTTTCATAAATTGTCACCTTCTATTACAAGCACTCTTGCTTTCCAACCATGTACCACTCTCTCTCCTATTACAAAATCTACAAGAAATGAAAAATACAAAGGAGGAAAAAGAAGAACAACTAATCTAAACTATCGTAAACTATAACATGAAGAAGAAAACTACCCTAACTCTCTGGATATCCCCCAATGCAGAAGACCAAGAGGGTATTTATAGGCACCAGGAGAACGGGGGCCAGGGGAACAAACCCTGGGGCGCATCGGCGCCAGTACACCCACAGAAACGCAGCCAAAGCCGCGTTTCCGTGGTTGTACCAGGACGACGCGCGCAACGCTGCTTGCTGTGCACTGCCCGGTTGTCCTCCTGTCGGCTGCATGTTATGGTTTCTGAATTTGGGCCCCTGATTTTGATGAAACCACCCTCCAAGTCAATGGCTATCTTTATAGGCTTTTAATCACCAATTAAATTGTGATTTTGGGTCTTCTTCTTCATTTCATGCCATGGACCAAGAAACATACAAGAGAGGTATTATTAGCAGAATTTAATATTAAATAAATGTGAAGATGGGGTATGGAATATGCAGTTTTAGAGACTAATCATCTTTTAAAACCCTAAAATTTTATTCAAATCCCATAAAAATCCACAAAAATAAGTTAATTGAAATACTTTAAAGTGCGAATATGTGTGATAAAAAATCAACACATATTACAAACAATTTAAAATATTTTTGCGATATAAAAATTTATCGTTAAACTAAAACCCGTATTTTTCAAAATCAATCTTTAAATTGAAAAATGATTTTTTCAAAACTTGTTCAAATACAAAAACAAGATATTTTAAACTCATTTGAAGCATAGTGTGTATTGATATGATCCAATATATATATAAGATGAAATATCTATGTTTTTTACAATAAGCTTTAAACAAAGTTTTAATGAATACAAAACTTAAAAGTATGAAATAGAAACATCAAAATAAGTTTTTCTAAACATGTATGAAGCATCAATGTGTTGGATGAAATCCAATACACAAATAAACCATGTAAATTTGTTTTGATGAAATCTAATCATTAAACATAAAGATGTATACTTTGAAGCTCAAAATCAACGGTATTTTCTGAAATCAAAACTATTTAACATGAAATATTTTAAAATCTTTTGTTTATGTATATAATGAGCTTGATAAATTCACAACTAATCTATCTTTTACATTTTATCTAAAAATAAAAATCTTAAACACTTACAAAGTTATACTCAAGTCTTGAAAATCTTCTCTTGAAAATCTTTTTCTCCATCTTGACTTGGTCCAAACTTTGATCCATGAGCCAGACTCCTCTTTGAGTACATGATGTGATCTTTGAAGCGTGAGCTCTTGAATCAACACGTGTTAGCTTCAAAACTTGACTTCAGATCTTTCATTGAAGCTAAATACCGACTAAGATCTTGGTTAAATATCTAAAACTTATAAACACAAGATCATTAGTACGATAACTACATCAGTTAATCATCATCAAAAATAGAGTGATGGGTCTTTGGGCCAACACACGTCGCTGTACTCCCCTTTAAAGTGGCAGTAAAATCTTGCATGTTCTGGGATGACAAGGTGACTATTCGGGTAACATGGTTCAGCATCTATTTGGTATGTTCGGCATGTTTTGAGAGAATGCACACATGCGAAAGTTAGAGGTTGTGTCAGATCTGGAGTCCCGATCCGCTCTAGGCGAAGGCTTGTGCAGGATCGCGTGGCCTCTAGCCCTCCGGCCAGACTATTGCTACTTGCTTCATCTCAATCAGATCTGTGCTCCCGAAGGTTTGCGGAGATCCTGGTCACTTGTTAGATGCTTTCAACGATCTGGCTAGTGGCACCATTGTTCGAACAAACAAAAGATGATGTTATCATCGATGTTATCATCATTAGTAATAGGCATCCCATATAAGGGATTAAAGTGCACATCTCTACTTGCCTCTACAGATGTTTGTTGGTCGGTGTTTTGTTGAACTTCCTTGACCACATTAATTCTCTATTACAATGCATATATAATGATATCCTTGGCAACGATGTCCCACCGAGTATGCTAGAAAATATGTTTTCGCCTACCCATTAGTGTGGCAGGCGGCTATCAAACATGTTGGGGATAGTGGGATTTCGGTTGCGCATACTGTGAAATACACCTAGAAGGGGTGCATAGGTGTACTAGTTAATCTAATGACAAATGATGAGGAATTTAAAAACTCAATTGCAATGCACTATGAGTAACCAAAGAGTGTAGCTGAATTTTCCGTAAAGGGCTCTTGACTATCTCCTCGAGATTCCTTTAGATTAAGAGTTGAGGTGCTATATGAAGCTCTCTTGGTTCAAACTATATCTAGCATATGAATATGTGTAATATAAAGCAATGAAAGATATAAGAGAGATAGAGTTAAGAGATGGTGGATGAAACACAAACAACAAGATATGTTTCGAGATTCGAGCCACTGCTCTACATCCCTGCCTTCACACAGAAGGATTTCCACTATGTCCACACAGGACCTTCTACAAAGGGACCTCCACTAAGAAATTACAACTCTACACTTGGATTACATTACTCCTCTTTTAAACACAATCACCTTTACACAAGAAGGATAGGCACAAAGTCAAAGCTCAAATACAATCATCTCTACACAATAGGGATAGGCAGAAAGCCAAAGCAAACAAAAATTACAATCTTGGTGATCTAATGATCACAAACAACACTTGGTGATCATAATAGATCATAAACAATTTTCCTCACAAAAACAAAATCCTATTGATAGGATTAGAGATGATAGCTCAAGTGTGAGAAAACAAGGTGTTTGGAAAAAAGAATAACAAAGAAAACACTTGGGAAAAATACTAGATAGATATGTAAATAAAAATCAAAACCAATTTCCCAAGGACTCTCTTTTCTTTGATTTTTCCAACACTTTAAAAACAAATAAAAGATAAAACTTTTTGGCTCAAAAACTCCTTTTAAACTTGCTGCAAAATACTAAAAAAGATTGGAAGCAAGGCTCTCTAAAATCTTTTCAAAAATAGCTTGAGAGAAGCCCTATTTATAGGCTCTCAGAATTATAGCCGTTGGGGTCCAGAAATGGTCAATTTTGACCTTCCGGTCGACCGGTTGGTCGCCCGTCCAACGGTTATATTTTTTACCGTTGAGACACCGGTCGATCCCGCCCGGCCGATCGTCCATGGCAAACTTGCCTCCGATCGACCGCCGGGTTGACCGATCCTAAAGGTACTTAGCCTGTTGGTCGACCACCCGGTCGACCGGTGCTACCTGAGTGTTGGGTAGTTACAGTCGGTCGATCGCCCAGTCAACCTTCCTTGTAGCAGGCCTTGTGCACATTCTTGTGCACATCGGTCGGTCGATCGAGGTCTGGTTCGGTCGACTGCCAGAAGGCTCAGGCTAGGGATAAAGGGTTTGAAACATAGTCTTTTTAATTTCTATAAAATCCCATAAAATCTCAAAATTTTCACAAATATCAGTTCTTAAAAATATTTAAAGAACAAATATGTGTGATCAAAAATCAATACATATTACAAACTATTTGAACTATTTTTGTGATATAAAAATTAAGCTTTCAACCGAAAATCGTATTTTTCAAAACTTGGATTTTGAAATGAAAATCCGTTTTCTCCAAAACTTGTATAAATACAAAAATATGATATTGAAATACATTTGAAGCATATTGTGTATGAATAGAATCCAATGCACATGTAAATAATATATCTATGTTTTTGACATTAAATCCAAAATAGATTTTGTTAATTACAAAACTCTAAACACATGAAATCAAAATAAGTTTTTCTTGATATATGAAGCATAGATGTATATGGATAAAATCTAATATACATTAAATTATATAAACTTGTTTTGATTCTATCTATTTATGAAAATCATATATATGTGAACTAGAAATCTATAACCGGTTAAACCGAAAACCAAACGTATTGAACTTGTGTGTGTGTGTGAACTTGAGCATATTGATTGAAGCTTAAACCTGCACACAAAATACAGAACTTTAGATCTAAGAATAATGATGCAAGTGCTCAATTCTTACCGCTATAGCAAGTGGCTATGCGGGTCGTGATCCACAAAGAGGGTTTGCGATAGAAGCGTTCAAAGTTTTGTATTGAAATCTTTATGAAGAAAAACGAAAGTTCTTCTTTATTTAAAGAAATGAAAATGAAAACGAGTTATGTTAAAGTTAGAAAGAAAACGGTAGAATGAAGAAAGTGGAGAGAATTAGAAAGTGACTATATACAAAGGATTATTTACAAAGAAGTGAAAAGGAGTGATGACGGAAGTGGGTGTTGGTGATCTAAACTAAGAAATAAAAAAGTGAAGAAAGAAGATGAAAGAAGTACTCACCTAGTTTGGTTGATGACTTACCTGGAACCCTTGCATGTTCTACCTTGCTTGGAGGCGTTCAACGCATAGATCATAGGATCGAGCTCAGTCCCCGTTCGCATTATATCATCAAGCGGAGTAAGAATGAAGTGATACGGATCTTGAGGAGGAGAACGTCTTCACGAACTATCGTTGGCACTCACACAATATCGTGATACTTATGCTTCTAGATTCACTTGCAAGCTCATCAAAAACAAAAGAGGTAAAGTAGGAAGAAGAAAAAGAAAATGAAAGTAAAGAAGAACATAAACATATTACCTTTTATTGCTTGAAACGATGGAAGAAAGGAGGAGGGTACATCGGTATCACTCTCAACATGAGCCTCTCTCTCTCTCTTACTTAAATGAATCTTCATCTAACCTAAGCTTACATACAAATTAAATAAAAAGAAAAGAAAAACCTAAACTACAAGAATTAAAAACTAGGCTAAATCCTATCTTTGCATGGTCGTCCCATTTTCAGTGCAAATACTGGCTTTTTATAGGCAAAAACCCAATCTACAGGATCCCGGGAAGAGTGGGGGAGCAAACGCTCCCCCTAACTCCTTAACCAAGCCACAGAAACGCGGCTTTGGCCGCGTTTTCGCGGTCAGAGTGTGGCCAGGTGGCCACACCCTGTTGGTGGGTCTCCTTGGTTTTTCCTTCTGCTTTTATCTTCAGTTGGTTTTCTCGTTTGAGTCCAGGATTGTGACGAAATGGCCTTTGATTCTTGGCTTTAACTGATCGATTCTGAGAGGATTCTTCTCAACCAGTTTTCAACCTCTTGATTTTGCCCTGATTCACTAAGTTCCAATTAATTCTGATTTAATTCAGAATTTTGGTGGGCTTTTGGTCTCATTTCTCTTCATCTCCTTAAGGAATGAGGCTGCAAATAAATTAAACATTTAATTAGGACAATGCAGATTTTATTCTATAATAAGTATGAAAATATGATACTAAATATGCAACATTAGCGACCAATCACACCCCCATACCTATCTTTTGCTCGTTCTCGAGCAAAACAACTAAATTATACTAAGGATTATTAGACCACTTTCGCAAGTCACGCGATTGCACTGAGCATGTGCAACAAGCCGTTAAACCTCTAGGTTTTCCCTAGAGGACGAGTTTTGTCTCGTGAGGGTTTTCAGCGGATTACACCCACAAAATCCATAAAGAAAGAGAAACAAAGAGTTAGTATTTTCGAAAAGCATTTTGAAAGAGAAAATATTTGAAATATAATTGTAAGATTTAAGTAATCTATAAGTTATAAGAAAACTGAATTTTTCATTCCTAAACTTAGTCTCTATTCAAAAATTTGTTATCAATCAAAGTAAGGAGTCAAATTGTACTTCTCATCTAGTCTATTACTTTACCCTAAGTCATATGCACCTTGTGATCGTGAAAATTTTGACGAAGGGTTCATTAACTCTAACTCTTATGCCTTATTTATTTATATATCTATATATATTTTTGATGGTATTATTCCTTAGTTCTATTAGGCTTTCTAATCTGCCCATGTAACGAGCCTTTAATCGATGACTCCCAAACCAAACGGTCTTAGGGCACCGGGTGAGAAAACTCCCCAAGGACTTAAGGACTCGAGCAAACAAGGCCACAAAACTAAGGATTTTATTATATGAACCACTTTTAGGCGTGAATAGTTATGCTTTATTAGGCACAAATACCCAGCTTAATCAGAGGAAATTTTTCTCAAACTTATCTAATCATCTTTTGCATAAATACTAAGGCTTACTTAGGCCAAAGCACCTAGCTAATCAATAATTAGACTTGTTCATTTTTCATAGATATTTTTTCTTTTTTTTCTTTTTTTTATATATAAGGAATGAGAATCTTTGTTTTTGAACCCTAATTGTGTAAGTGTATGAAGTGGGCATATTTCATTAAGGTAAAGATCAAGACTAAATTACTTTGACAAATTTTCTTCCTAACCCTAAAAATCAAACAAATAATCTTATTTTGACCAAGTATAAGAAATACTAATTTGAATTTTTCCTATTCCTTAAAATTACTTAATTTCTTACAAAAAATATGTCAAAATATTGTTTCTATTTTCAAAAAGTTTTTAAAAGCAAAGAAAATTTTTTTAATAAAAAGAAAAACAAAAGTTATGTTAGAACCCTTCCCCACACCTATCTCATGCATTGTCCTCAATGTATGAATTAATGCATAGATGAAAAAGAAGAAAGGGAAGGAAAATGTTACCTTAAGGTGGTGGTTCCGGTGGTGGTCTCATTGGTCCACGAAATGCGGCCCAATCAACTTTTTGTGGAGTTCGGAGGAACCCACCAGAAATTTCTTTAATATAATCCATTAGAATGATGTATCCATGAAGGATTTTTATTAAATATTTGACCCCATCTAATTTTCAAATTCCATAATTAATTTCGGAGTCAAATTTGTTAACCACCTTGTCCCAAAATGGAGTATGAAATGATAGAATGATTGACTTGGACTCAGGAAGTATAGGAACTAATACCGACTCAGGAAGATGACTTAAGTCAAGTAAAGGCTCAGGAGTCGAGATTGGTTCAGGAAGTGCGTCAAAGTCAAGAAAGTGAAACTCAAGTCCACATTTATTTTCCAACAATGGAATGTGACTTAATATTGGTGATTCAAGTTCAGGAATGAGAGGTGGGAGAATCAAAACTGACTCTAAAATATTACTCAAATTTGGTAACAAAACAGGATTCAATATTGATTCAGAAAGTTGAACTGGATCACAGATTTGAGAATCTAGGTCACATATCTCATTGAGTTCAATATCAAAAAAATGAGAACTTGCCAATTTGTCAATAGGATTTTCAAAAGTATAAAATTGGTCAAGTTCAATATGATCATCAAGAATGAGTGATTCAATTTCATTATGAATTGGCACAGGATTCAATGTTGACTCAGGAAAAAGATTGAAATGAGGTGAAGACACCGGAGTCATTCTTGAATCAGGAAGTAAAATTGAATCACTAAGTTGAGATTCATGATCATATTCATTTTCAAGTTCGATTTCAGGAAAAGGATAACTTGCCAAACTGTCAATATTCTTTTCAAAATTTGGAGTTTGGGCAAGTTCAAATGATTGTTCTAAAATGGAACCATGATTTCCAAAACAACCTGACTCGTCGGCTCTAACAGGATGGTTAGTGAGATCAGAACTGGTCAAACGGTGGGAACGTAGAGATTAGACCATCATATCTATGTCACGATTACGAGCGTTTTGAGCCTGAGTCATGGCTTCAAGCATCTTTTCATAGTTGATAGGTTCATTGTTTTGATGAAAAGATGAAGTGTTGTCTAGGAATTGGTGGTGAAATTGTGACTCCATCAGATTTTTGATTTTTGTTTAGACTCACGCATATTCCTTTCCAAAATTGATGGTTTTCTATTTTGGACTGGTGGAACTGAGTATGAATCTTGAAAATATTGTGGACTAGGTGGAGAAGGAGGACAAGTAGGTTGAAAATTGGGCTCGGGGGAGGTGAATCCCCATTGACTCTGTGAAGAGTTGAAATTATTATGGAAATTATGGTTATAAGGTTGGGGACATGGGTTATATTGATTCGGATAAGACCAATCCGGCACACTAGGTTGGCTAAAGTTATAATATGCCGGGTTGGTAATATCCGAAAATGAAGTCGGTGTGTAATATGGATTACTATTAAAATTGAAAAAATTGTTATTATAAGCCATATCACACAATAAAATACAAACAAAGAAAAACAAACAAATAAGCAAACAAAAGAAAAAAATTTTCTAAACTAAGTTAGGGTAGACCTATGACCTAGACGACTCCTAACTGATTACAATGTCCACGGGAGGTCTAATGCTGACTTTGACCACAAGCTAATCAGCCAGGTCAGGGCAAGATTGGTGGGAGGTTTTCCGTCAAAGATGTTCCTTAATTAAATAACCACCAACCTTCGGGCTTTCGACACTTAATCCCTTTCCTAGACACGGATTTGGCAGGAGTCAAATTCCAACACCTTTCCCCCTTAGGATAATATCCTAATTGAGTCCGAGATGTCCCTAGGGCGAACGTCTACTCACTTTTTGTTAGGCTCGGGTTAGTCAGTGCTTGGAATCTGATTTTTTTGGGCCAAGGAAGGGTGATTAAATCCCCACCTTATCTTGTTAATGGGTGGTGCCCTTAAGATCAGTTTGTGCAAGTGTACAAGATATGTAAATAAGATTCACTCAAAGCTATGTAAATCAACCAAGAGATGAGTCCTATTCTAAATGCAATGCGAACGTACCTTGCTCCAGCACTCTTCAACAGTAAAGTAAATGAATTGAAAAGACACGTGCCTAAAATGCAAACATCTAATCAATTTTTTATCTTTTTCAACAAGTATTTTACTGTTGGTTTATTAGCAGGCTTATGTGATGGCATATAAGAAATAAAGTTACAGAAACTCTAATTTTTGCAAAGCTAGCAGCCCTGCAAAAAAAGACAGTTAGTAGTGAACTCTTCCTTGCCGCGAAAATGCTGCTAAAGCCGAGCAAACGCTGCAATTCAGAGAGTACTTGGTCTCTATTTTCTTGAACAAAGGCCCAAGACCACTTTATGTTTCTGCAATCCTTTTTTCCTGCTTTGCTTGCCCTATAACCTGCAACAGAGAAGAAAATTCGTTTTAGTTCAAAAAAAATTCAATAAAAATCAGATTTCAATAAAAATCGTTACCCTCCCCGGCAACGGCGCCAAAATTTTGATTGAAGCTTAAACCTGCACACAAAATACAGAATTTTAGATCTAAGAATAAAGATGTGCATGTACTCAATTCTTACCGCTATAACAAGTGGCTATGCGGGTCGTGATCCACAAGGAGGGTTTGCGATAGAAGCGTTCAAAGTTTTGTATTGAAATCTTTATGAAGAAAAACGAAAGTTCTTCTTTGTTTAAAGAAATGAAAATGAAAACGAGTTATGTTAAAGTTAGAAAGAAAACTGTAGAATGAAGAAAGTGGAGAGAATTAGGAAGTGACTATGTACAAATGATTATTTACAAAGAAGTGAAAAGGAGTGATGACGGAAGTGGGTGTTGGTGATCTAAACTAAGAAATAAAAAAGTGAAGAAAGAAGATGAAAGAAGTACTCACCTAGTTTGGTTGATGACTTACCTAGAACCCTTGCATGTTCTACCTTGCTTGGAGGCGTTCAACGCATAGATCATAGGATCGAGCTCAGTCCCCATTCGCATTATATCATCAAGCGGAGTAAGAATGAAGTGATACGGATCTTGAGGAGGAGAACGTCTTCATGAACTATCGTTGGCACTCACACAACATCGTTATACTTATGCTTTTGGATTCACTTGCAAGCTCATCAAAAATAAAAAAGGTAAAGTAGGAAGAAGAAAAAGAAAATGAAAGTAAAGAAGAACATAAACATATTACCTTTATTGCTTGAAACGATGGAAGAAAGGAGGAGGGTACATCGGTGTCACTCTCAACATGAGCCTCTCTCTCTTACTTACATGAATCTTCATCTAACCTAAGCTTACATACAAATTACATAAAAAGAAAAGAAAAACCTAAACTACAAGAATTGAAAACTAGGCTAAATCCTATCTCTGCATGGTCGTCCCATTTTCAGTGCAAATACTGGCTTTTTATAGGCAAAAACCCAACCTACAGGATCCCGGGAAGAGTGGGGGAGCAAACGCTCCCCCTAACTCCTTAACCAAGCCGCGGAAACACGGCTTTGGCCGCGTTTCCGCGGCCAGGGTGTGGCCAGGTGGCCACACCCTGTTGGTGGGTCTCCCTAGTTTTTCCTTCTGCTTTTATCTTCAATTGGTTTTCTCGTTTGAGTCCAGGACTGTGATGAAATGGCCTTTGATTCTTGGCTTTAACCGATCGATTCTGAGAGGATTCTTCTCAACAGGTTTTCAACCTCTTGATTTTGCCCTGATTCACTGAGCTTGAATTAATTCTGATTTAATTCAGAATTTTGGTGGGCTTTTGGGCTCATTTCTCTTCATCTCCTTAAGGAATGGGCCTGCAAATAAATTAAACATTTAATTAGGACAATGCAGATTTTATTCTATATTAAGTATGGAAATATGATACTAAATATGTAACATTAGCGACCAATCACATATCAACACAGTCTATCTTACACAAGATCTAAACACAAACTTAAACTAGAAAAACTTAAGTCTTCTTGTAGAACTCCTTCTCCAAGCTGACTCTATCCAAACACGATCCAATGAGATTCACTCCATCCGAATGCTAGATGTGATCTTTATGCGTGAGCTCTTGAATCTATATGTGTTAGCTCCAAAACTCCTTTGTTGAAGCTAAGCACCTATTAAGATTTTGATCAATAACTGAAACTATATAAACACAAGATCATTAGTATTATAACTACATGAGTTAATCATCATCAAAACTAAAGTGATGGGCCTTTGGGCTAACACATTGCAGATCAGGAGACAGAGTTGAGGGTCGGCGCTGGTGGCTTTTTCAATGGTGCTGCTCGATGCGTGGTGCGTTGTGGTGTGATAATTGTGTTCGTGATAGGTGATTGATCGAGAACTAGCACTCTAAAACGCGTGTATTATGAAATCAATGAAAAGCTAATATATGTGCTAATGTTCCCTCGATACTTCCGTTATAGCATTGGCTCAACGGGTCGAATCCACAGGGACGGGAGGTGATAGAAGCATTAACAGTCTCTATTCACGTCTTATGTTAACAGTTCTTCTTTGTTAAAAGAATTAGAAAAAGAAAGGAAAAGAAAAGAAAAGGAAATCTAGCATGTGGTAGGTGAGGAGAAGGCGATGAAAACGATGTGAAAACAAAAGAGAAGTGGTTTAGAAAACAAAATAGAAAAGAAAATGAAACAAAGGTGAACTAAGAGGATGGTGAAAACATCAATAGAAAAATGAGAAAAAGAGTTTGGAAATAATTTTCAAAACAAAGTAAAATAAAACTCATGGCTACTAACTACTAATTGATCTACTAACCATGCTAAACTCTTAGTGATAGTTGCCTCACATGGATCCTCGGCCATCACTAATCCTTGGCTTCAAGAGACGATACAAAGCATGGCCCATAAGATTGATCTTCCACATTCAAACAACACATCCATACCATTAACAAGTTGCAAGCTACTTGTTAAATCATCAAAACCGGTTAGAGGTGAGCATGAATAAAGAAGACATTGCAAGTTAGCAAGTTAGTGAGTTAGGTGTTAGAAATGTTAGAATGTTAGAATCCATTATCATGAGCCATCAATGGCTCTTACAAGAGCAAGGCCTTGTAGAGGCTACTAAATTCATGTGGATTATCAAGTAAGTGGTTAGATGGTTATTGGTTAGTAATTAGATTGCCATGAGAAGAAGAAAAGTTAGCCAAGCATCATATAGAAGATGGAGAAGATTACAATAGAGAAGAAAGGAGACACCTTTACAAAGATTGTCACCATCTATTACATCAATCCCTCTCTATCTCTCTCTGAATCTCTCAGCCCTAATACATGATCTAAAAAGAAAAGAAAATACAAAAGAAATGAAATGAAGAACACCTACCTACACTACACTAAAACATAGAAACCCTAGCCAAAAACGAAAATTGCTCGCGTTTAGGGTCTCTGCAGGGGTATTTATAGGCGAAGGAGGCTTCTGGAAGACGAGACGGGGCCACGCGTCGAAAATCGACGCGTGGCCCCACAACATTGTCGCGGATCCGCGGCTATAGCCGCGGATCCGCGGCAAAACCAGGGAGTTAGCTCCCTGGTTTTGGTGTGGGGGCGCGCGACTCTTCGGGGGCCTTCTTGGTATATTCAGTTTTGGGTATATTCGGCCGAATCTTCATCTAACATGCGCAAAGGTCTAGATTCGATGTATCTTCTAGAAGATCCCTTGCTTGGCCTCCAAGTAATGCGGATTTAATTACCCAAAAATGGGTTTAATTAAGCTCTTATTACTTCTTTACCCTTAAACTCTGGATTAACCTGCAAGAGAGACCAAAACACGGTTTAGACCGATATTTTATTCATAAATCAGTAGGAAAATGCGATATAATAATGCAGAATTGGAGACTAATCACACCCCCACACTTATCTTTTGCTCGTCCCGAGCAAAACAAGAGAAGAAAAAATATACTATAAATGTTATTATACCACTTTCGCAGGTGACGCGATTGCACTGAGCGTGTGCAACAAGCCGTTAAACCTCTAGGTTACCCCTAGAGGAGGAGTATTGTCTCCTGAGGATTTTCAGTGGATTGAACCCACAAAATCCATAAAGAAAGAAGACAAATATTAGTATTTTGAAAACACATTTTGAAAGAGAGACGAGTTTATGAAATATTTTTGTAAAAATATAAGCGATCTAAGGTCATAAGTCCACCAAGAATTATTCTTCCTTAAACTTAGTCTTCTATGCAAGATCTTGTCTTCAATTAAGGTAAAAATTCAAAATTAGATTGAATATTTTATCTTTCATAAAACCTAGATAATATGCACTTTGTAATAGTGAAGAATTCTGGGATTTCAACTCTAACCATCAAGCCATTTATTTATAAATATTTATATATTTTTTTCTTTTTTTTTCTTTTTTCCCTTAGTTTTCTTAGGCTTTCTAGTTTACCCGGGTAATGAGCCTTTAACCGATGACTCCCAAACCAGACAGTTTTAGGGCACCAGATGAGAAAACATCCCTCGGGTTTAAGGACTCGAGTAAACAAGGCCACAAAACTAAGGGGGATTATTTGTTTCTTTTGACCACCGTTAGGCGTGAATAATCATGCTTCTTGAGGCATAATTATCCAGCTTAATAAGTGATTTTTTTTCGTATATATATATTTTATTTATTTTTGCTTTATGGTATTTTAGGTCTTTGTTTCCATCCCAAAAATTGTGTAAGTGTCAAGTGCATACTATCTAAGGCAAAAAATTCAAGATAAAATTATCTCCCCAATCTTTTATACTTAACCTATAATTAAATAAGATCCATTATTTCGACTAAGTTTAAGATGTCGTAATGTAAGGCTTTCTTAATTTCTAAGATCATCTTAATTTTCTTAAAAATAAATCAAAACTTTATCTCTTATTTCAAAAAGTTTTTAAAGAAAGAGAAAATTTCTATACAAAAGGGAAGATTTCTAAAAGTATCCTAAAAGAAGTGTAAAAGAAAGAAAATCTAAAAACTCTACGTTAGTAAACCCTCCCCCACACTTATCTCATGCATTGTCCTCACTGCATCGTGATGTATGTATGCATGAAACAAATAGAGAGGGAAGGAAAAATCACCTCAAAGTGGTGGTTCCGGTGGTGGTCTAATTGGTCCACGAAATGCAGCCCAATTTAATGTGCATGGAGTCCGGAGGAACCCACCAGAGACCTCCATAATACAACCCACTAGAATGATGCAGATATGAATGATTTTTATTAAAAATTTTACCCTCTCTAATTTTCAAATTTTCAAAATAATTTCAGAATCAAATTTATCAAGACCCTTGTCCCAGAATGGAATGATTGATTTGGACTCAGGAAGTACAGGAACTAATACTGACTCAGGAAAAAGACTTAAGTCAAGTAAAGGTTCGGGAGTCAAGATTGGTTCAGAAAGTGGTTCCAAATCAAGAAGTTGAAGCTCAGGTCCACATTCATTTCCCTATGATGGAATGTGACTTTCTAAGGTTGGTGATTTCAGTTCAAGAATGACGGGTATGGGAATCAAAACTGACTCTAAAATTTTGCTCAAATTGGGTAACATAACAGGAGTCAATATTGATTCAGGAATTTGAACTGGATCACAAATTTGAGGATCAAAGTCACATTCCTCATTGAGTTCAATTCCATAAAAATGAGAACTTGCCAATTTATCAATGAGACTTTCAAAAGTATGAAATTGGTCAAGTTCAATATGATCATCATAAAAGATTGGTGATTCAATTTCACAATGGACTGGTACAGGATCCAATACTGACTCGGGAAAAGGCCTGAATTCAAGTAAAAACACCTCAATCAATATTGAATCAGGAAGTGAAATTGAATTACCAAGTGAAAGTTCAGGATCATGTTCATGCTCAAGTTCAATTTCAGTAAAAGGATAACTTGCCAAAATGTCAATAGGATTTGAAGTTTGGACATGTTCAGATGGGTGTGCTGAAATTGAATCTTAAAAATGATAAGAGTCTTGGGTCAAATCAATAGAGTTAGGGATAGGTGAATTGGTCAAAGGTTGATAAGATAGAGTTTCCTCATTCTTATAAATGCTAACCAATTTACTCAATTGTGTTTCCAACCTATTGATAGACTCAGTAGAAGATTTTTGAAATTTAGTGCGGACTCTTGTAAGACTTCTATACTCTTTCTAGATGTGATGTATCTTCAATTGGTTGTTCTAGAAAAGGAGTGTAGGAATCTTGGTTTCCAAAACAATAAGAGTCATGGATCAAATTGATAGAGTTAGAGATATTTGAATTGATCAAAAGTTGATAAGATAGAGTTTTCTCATTCCTATAAATGCTGACCAATTGACTTAATTGTGTTTCCTACCTATCAATAGACTAAGAAGAAGATTTTTAAAATTGTAATGCAGACTCCTGCAAGATTTCTATACTCTTTTCTAGACTTGATTTTTCTGCAAGTGGATGTTCTAGAATGGGAGTATAAGAATCTTTGTTTTGAAAATTTTGTGAAGATTGTGAGTCCAACATATTTGGAGATTGAAGTTTAGACTCACACAAGAGTTTTTTACTCGTTTCCAGGGCAGATGTTTGTTCATTATGAGGAGGTGGAACTGAGTAAGACTCTTGAAAATATTATGGAATTGGAGAGGCCAACATTTTCTGAAGTTGTTGCTCGACCTCTTATAGATTGGCTTCTATACTCTCTTCTAGCTCGGATTTTTCTTCAATGGGAGGTCCAGAAAAAGGAATATAGGAAGCGAAATCGGGGAATGAATATTATGTAAATTGTGGACAAGGTGGAGACGGTGGACAAGGAGGTTGAAAATTTAACTCGGGGGAGGTGAATCCACATTAACTCTGTGAAGAGTTAAAATTATTTTAAAAATTATAGTTATAAGAATGAGGATATGGGTTGTATTGATTCGGATAAGGCCAACCCGGTATATTTGGTTGGTTCATATTGTAAAAAGCCGGGTTGGAATTATCCGAATCGAATGGGGTTGGCGTGAAATATGGATTCATTTTAGGATTGAAAGAATTATTATGGTTGAATTCCATTTCACAAACAATCACAAACAAAAAAGAAAAATCAAACAACAAACAAAAAGAAAAGAAAAAATCAAAACCAAGCCTATAGTAGGGTTGACCTAGACCTAAACGACTCCTAACTGGTCGATTACCCTGGGGAGGTTGTTGCTTGAATCTGACCACAAGCTAATCGGCCAGGTAGGGGCAAAATACGATGGGAGGTATCCGTGCGTAAGCAACGGGCCTTAATTACGCCAAACCACGGTATCTTCGAGGCGTAACCTCTTAATCCCCAACCTTAGACACTGATTTCACAAGAGTAAGATTCAAAACAAGTTCCATCCTCGGTCAATCTCTTAATGAGTCCGAGATGTCCCTAGGGGCCAACGTCTATCAATTTTTATTAGGGCTTGGGTTGTGTGAGTGGGGAGGTGATTTTTGGGCTAAGAAAGGGTGATGAAATCCCCACCTTATCTTGTATGGGTTTTGCCCTTAAGTTCAATTCGTTTAGACAAGAATATAACACAAAGCGACAAATCACCCACGTGTTTGTCCTATGTTATATGCAATGCCATATGTACACCTCAATCTAGATCACTATAACAGAATAAAATACAGTATATTGGAATTGAATTGACACGTGCCTAAATGCAAATGTCTAAATCGTTTTAAAAGCGTCCAAACACCATATTTTAGTTCTTTAATTTATTGCGGTGTGTAGGCAATCAAAGTAAGAAAATAATAGTATAGATCCACTAGCTATTACAATGAACACATCTCAGCACAACAAGATATAAAATTATCACAACATGGCCGCGTTTTCGCGGTAAAAGTCGCGTTTGCGTGGCGGTTCTTTAGAAGCTGAGTTCCTGCTTTCTAGAGCAGGGAGATGCAAAGCTAGTATTTATTCTGCAATGTTAAGCACCTGTAAAGATTGTCCTGCACACCAAAATAGAGAAGAAAATGTTAAAAAAAACGTGAAATCAAAACCATTCCCGTTCCCCGGCAACAGCGCCAAAAATTTGTTCGGACGGAACCGAGCACTCTTAAAACGCGTGTATTATGAAATCGATGTAAAAATGTATATGTGCTAATGTTCCCTCGATACTTCCGTTATAGCATTGGCTCAACAGGTCGAATCCATAGGGACGGGAGGCGATAGAAGCATTAACAGTCTCTATTCGCGTCTTATGTTAACAGTTCTTCTTTGTTAAAAGAATTAAAAAAAGAAAGGAAAAGAAAAGAAAAGGAAATCTAGCATGTGGTAGGTGAGGAGAAGGCGATGAAAACGAATGTGAAAACAAAAGAGAAGTGGTTTAGAAAACAAAATAGAAAAGAAAATGAAACAAAGGTGAACTAAGAGGATGGTGAAAACATCAATAGAAAAATGAGAAAAAGAGTTTGGAAATAATTTTCAAAACAAAGTAAAATAAAACTCATGGCTACTAACTACTAATTGATCTACTAACCATGCTAACCTCTTAGTCATAGTTGCCTCACATGGATCCTCGGCCATCACTAATCCTTGGCTTCAAGAGATGATACAAAGCATGGCCCATAAGATTGATCTTCCACATTCAAATAACACATCCATACCATTAACAAGTTGCAAGCTACTTGTTAAATCATCAAAACTGGTTAGAGGTGAGCATAAAATAAAGAAGATATTGCAAGTTAGCAAGTTAGTGGGTTAGGTGTTAGAAATGTTAGAATGTTAGAATCCATCATCATGAGCCATCAATGGCTCTTGCAAGAGCAAGGCCTTGTAGAGGCTACTAGATTCATGTGGATTATCAAGTAAGTGGTTAGATGGTTAGTGGTTAGTAATTAGATTGCCATGAGAAGAAGAAAAGTTAGCCAAGCATCATGTAGAAGATGGAGAAGATTACAATAGAGAAGAAAGGAGGCACCTTTACATAGATTGTCACCATCTATTACATCAATCCCTCTCTATCTCTCTCTGAATCTCTCAGCCCTAATACATGATCTAAAAAGAAAAGAAAATACAAAAGAAATGAAATGAACACCTACCTACATTACACTAAAACATAGAAACCCTAGCCTAAAAATGAATACTGCTCGCGTTTAGGGTCTCTGCAGGGGTATTTATAGGCGAAGGAGGCTTCTGGAAGACGATACGGGGCCACGCGTCGAAAATCGACGCGTGGCCCCACCACATTGCCGTGGATCCGCTGCAAAACCAGGGAGTTAGCTCCCTGATTTTGGTGTGGGGGCGCGCGACTCTTCGGGGGCCTTCTTGGTATATTCAGTTTTGGGTATATTCGGCCGATTCTTCGTCTAACATGCGCAAAGGTCTAGATTCGATGTATCTTCTAGAAGATCCCTTACTTGGCCTCCAAGTAATGCGGATTTAATTACCCAAAAATGGGTTTAATTAAGCTCTTATTACTTCTTTGCCCTTAAACTCTGGATTTACCTGCAAGAGAGACCAAAACACGGTTTAGACCAACATTTTATTCATAAATCGATGGAAAAATGCAATATAATAATGCAGAATTGGAGACTAATCAATAGGCAGATAATATAAAGCACAAAAAGCTAATAAGACAAGCAGGTAACAATGACTTCGGTATTTGACGGATATTGCATTATATATAATTAAATTGCAATACAAAAATAAAGCACAAGTACCGAATAAAACATAGATCTGACACGAAATCAGCCAATATGTAACTCCAACATCGTACAAGTCCAAATGATCGCTATACGCACCAGGAAATAAGACTTCAACTACTTCTATAGAAACCAGTGAGGGGGAGAAGTATTTGCGTTAACTGGAACAGAGAGATAGAAGGTTCAGCAACACTCTTAGAGACTTTTTGGATAGATAAGAGGGGGAGGAAAAGCGGTTACGCGGCCTGGAGAAGGGAGGTAGAAGGGTCCAAATGGCGCTTCTGGAGTCTTCTGATGAGTCTTTAGGCTATAGAAGGTATAAAGCCCATACAGAGTGTTGAACGCGATTTCCATCTGAAATTCTACTCCTAGAACATGTGCGAGCGTGTTCAATAGTGGGGCTGATGAGGTATTTGTCATTGGATTGTTGTTATGGAACTTGGATTTAGTCGAGCTTGCTAATATTTATAGGGCACGATGGTTGGAAAGCCATGGTAGTAAATAGGTGTTGAATCTCCAGTGGATCAAGGTGGTTGGAACTGCACCCAGATCTGGTTGCAACCCCCGATTGTGAATAACAACTGTATCTTCCAGCTTTATTTCGCCTATAGTGTCCAGATGGGTATAGGAACAAATGTCCTCCAGCATGGTTTAGCGTCGCTGCTTCATCATGACACTACTTTAGCGATGTTGCTGCCTCTCGCATTTTGCTTCTTCGACGCCTATTAGTTTGGAACGATTATTTTGCCACAAACAAGAAGTTTCAAGTAGTTTATACGAATCCATAATTTTATCACTATTTTTCAAGAAAATTCTTAATGTCTCGCAGACTCCCACTGATTGTACATGTATATTGCATTATTTATTATTATATTCTTACATTTATCTTGTAATAAACTGTGCTATTTACTGGTTTAATGTTTAATTTGTGCAGGTACAATTTAATGGAGAATGAGACGATAATCCCAAATATAGTCTAATTAAATCAAATTTATATGAATCTATTTGGTTAGCTTGAAGAGTTAACAAGGATAATTGCAAATTCAGAAGTTTAAAAGACATTATCAGAAGACTATAGGATAACAGAAAGGGGATTCATGCGGCCAAAGATCTGGCCCAACGGCCAGATGTTGACCGTTGGGCCAGCGTCAGTGGTCTTATCTGCTCATATACTCTCTCTGAAAGTACACCTAGAGGGGGTGAATAGGTATAAGGCTAATCTAATGACAAATAATGCGGAATTAAAAATAAATTGCAACACACTTAGTGTAACTAAAGAGTGTAGCCGAGTTTCCGGTGAATGGCTCTGGACTATCCCTAAATTCCTCTCAACAAGAGTGAGGTGCTATGTAAAGCTCTCTTAGTTCAACACAAGTGAGGCACACAAACAATACCAAGCATATGAGTATGATATGAACAATACGAAATAATGCAAGACACAATATAAGAGAAATTTTAGAGATAGTGAATCAATCGTAAACAACAAGATATGTTTTGAGGTTCGAGCCACTACTCTACGTCCCCGCCTTCACACAGAAGGATTTCTAGTATATCATCCATACAGGACTTCCCTCACAGGGAATCTCCACTGAGGATTTGGGTAATACAATGTAGGAGTACACAACTCCTCTCTCCAACAAACACAACCTCTTCACAAGAGGCAAGGCACAACAACAATTACCTCTACACTTAGAGGGATGGATACTTAGCCAAACAATAATCACCTCACACTAGAGGGATAAGGCACAAAGCCAAACACCAACCACAATCACCTCTATACTTAGAGGGATACCAACAAAACTCAAACACTCCTCCACAATCACCTCTCACTAGAGGGATAAGACTCAAAGCCAACACTCCAACCACAATCGCCTCTACACTTAGAGGGATACCAACACAACCTCCACACTCACCTCTACACAAGAGGGAACTCAAATAAAAGAAGGTTTACAACTCTTGGTGGTCTAACCAAACCAGAAATAATTTTCCTCACAAAAATAAGATCCTATAGATCGGATAGATATGATAGCTCAAGTGTGAGAAAACAAAGAGTTTGGAAAACAAATCACAAAGAAAAATTCTTGGAAAAACTTCTAGATGGCTATAGAAATGAGGAACAAAAACCAATTCCCAAAGACTATATTTTTCTTTGATTTTTTCAACCCTTTAAAACAAATAAAGATAGACCTTTTAAACCCAAAACTCTTTAAAAACTTGCTGTTAAACACTTGCAAAGGTGGAAAAAATTGCTCTCTAAAAACTTGTCTAAAATAACTCAAGAGAAGGCATATTTATAGCCTTCAAAAATTCTGCCCGTTGGCAGTCTGGAAAGGGCAGAATTGCCCTTCCGGTCGACCGGCCAATGGTCATTTTTGTGACCGTTGTGCCTCCGGTCGACCTCCCGGTCAACCGGGAATGGATACAGAGAGCAGCTGCTCTCTGCCGGTTGACCGTCCAGTCGACCGGGGCCAGATCCAGATAGCAGAGCTCTTTGGACGGTCGACCGCCCGGTAGACCGGCCCACCAGCCCAATGGCCTGTGCACGTTTGTACACGTCGATCGAACCGGTCGACCGAGTTCTACAGCGGTCGACCGGCAGAAGGCCAGGTCCAACTTTTAAAGGGATTAAAAACTTATTTTTTTATCTTCAATTAAATCCCATAATATTACATAAATTCCACAAAAATAAGTTCTTATAAGATCTTTGAAATACAAATATGTTTCAACACATATTACAAACTATTTGAACCATTTTTGTGATATTGAAATTAGGCTTTAAACCAAAATCGGTATTTTTCAAAAATCAAACTTTGAAATGGAAATCCGATTTCTTCAAAACATGTATAAATACAAAAATATAATATTGAAACAAATTTGAAGCATATTGTAATAGAATCCAATATATATATAAGATATCTATCTATGTTTTTGACATTGAATCCAAAAATAAGTTTTGTTTAAATACAAAACTCCAACTCATGAAATAGACTATCAAAGTAAGTTTTTCTAAATAGATGAAGCATAGATGTATATAGATCAAATCTAATATACATTAAACCATGTAAACTTGTTTTGATTCTATCTATTCATGAAAACCATATATATGAAAAACCGAAACCGGTTAGACCAAAAATCAAAACCAATAAACTTTAAACTTGTGTGTGTATGTGAACTTGAGTATATCAAAACTATCTAATCTTTACAATGATCCAAACATACTAAACACAAACTGAGGTCTTCTTGTAGAATTTCTTCTCCAAGTAGACTCGATCCAAACGTGATCTAACGAGCTTGACTCCAACCGACTACTAGATGCGATTTTGACACTCGAGCTCTTGAATCAACAAGTGAAAGTCCCAAAACTCCTTTGTTGAAGCTAAACACCTACTAATATCTTGATCAAATATCTGAAACTAAATATCACAAGATTATTAGTAAACTATAACTACATGAGTTAATCATCATCAAAACTAGAGTAATGGGCCTCTGGGCCAACACTCTCCACTCCATTTATCCTATAAATACTGCACAATTCTGAACCCACACTGGCAGAGATCTAGGATTAAGATTTTGCTTTAGTTTAACTTAAGATTTTCTTTTATTATTAATGTAATTTTTTGTTTGTTTGTAAACTTTGATTAGAGAAGAGAGTCATGAGAGAAGGAGAGGAAGAATTGTATTTAGAATGACATTGAATGTAATCTTCTTCATTTCTTTTTATCATTTTTCAATTTAATCAAAGTTTACTTTCTATTTTATTTTCCTTCTTGTTTTTACTTCATTTCTTTTTGTATCGATTGCAATCCAAGCAAATCTATAGCATCGAAATAGCTTTCCCATTGCGAGTATCACCAAAGTTCATGATGATTGATTCTTCCTTTTAATGTCCGTAACATTTCATGCTTGCTCATCAAAGTTTTGACGATGTAATATGGACGAGGACTGAATCCGATCTTCTGGGTTATGCGTTGATCGTCTCCAAATTAAGGTAAAACTGTCTCAATGATCCAAGGTGAAGTAATTAGCCAAAAGAAATATGTAACTTTTCTTTCTTTATTTCTTTTAGCCTTTTGGTTTAAAAATATCTTCAAAACCAACACTTTTTTGATTCATTTAATTCTCTCTCTTTTAACTTTGTTCTCTTTTTCTTTTTTTTTCAAAACTATTTTCCTCTTTAACTTCTACTCTTCTAACCTAACTGATTTTTTTCCTCTTTCTTTTCAAAACTAAGAAGAAACATTTAGCAGATTTTAGTAACATAAAAGAATACTGAAATGTTTCTATCCCTCCTTGTGGATCATGACCCATATAACCACTTACTATAGTGGTAGTATTGAGCAACCTAACATATTCTTAGTCTTAATTTCTAAAAATTTGCTTTTCTATGCAGGTTTTGTCTCAATCAAATTTTGGCATCGTTACCGGGTAGGAACGGTAATTCTTTTTAGTTTACTTAACGGTTGAAATCTCTTCTCTTTTTTTGCGTGCAGAGGCTGATTTTAAGAAATCAGGAGCTGAAGAATATTTACAAGTGGCTCTGGACCTCTGCTCTAGAAAGCAGACCCCAGAAACTCTCAATCTTTTTACGTAAACGCACAAAAGCCGTATTTTCGCGGCAAGTTAAGTGGACTACTAACTCTGCTTTCTTACAGGGTGATTGTAATTCAGTGTTCTACCTTCTGCAATTTTTAGTTTCTCTGTCTAACATATTTTGCACACTATTCTAACTTAATAGTACATATTTGTTGATAATCACTAAAAAACAGTTTAGACTTTTCATTTAGGGCATTCGTCTAATTTCGTTCACTTTTACATTATTGTTGAAGAGTGCTGGAGTAAAGGCACGTGTACTTAGCATGTAGTACAGGAACACTTTTGGGTAATTTATATATCTTAAGTGTTGCTTCTGCTATATAATTGTACACTTACACTAAAATGAATTAAGAGCTTAACTGATAAATAAGATAAGATGGGGGAGTAATTACCCTTCCTTAGCCCAAAACCCATCTTCGCACTCACTAGCCCAACGCTAACTTAAACTTGAGTAGATGTTGGTCCTAGGGATATCTCAGATTCAATAGGAGATTGACATCGGGAGAAAGTTGTTAGAGTTTGACTCTAGTCAAATCGGTGTCAAAAGTTAGGGATTAAGAAGCAAGACCTCGTTAACCAGTGGTTTGACGTAATTAAAATCCATTGCTCTCTATGAATACCTCCCATGTGTTTTGCCCCTACCTAGACGATTAACCTGTGGTCAAACTGCTGCAATATATCTCTTATGGACAGTCAACCAATTAGGAGTCATCTAAGTCTAAGGTTTACCCTAACATATGCCAGATTTTTCTTTCTTTTGTTTGTTTGTTTGTTTGTTTGTTTGTTTTAATTTTGTCTTTTTGTGTGATATGGATCATAATTATAATTTTTACATACAAATGAAAATCCATATTTCAACCCAACATCTTTTGACTCAGATATCACCAACCCGATATTTTATAATTTTAACTAACCAAGTATGTCAGATTAGTTTTATCTGACTCAACATATGCCCCAATTCTAGAATTATAATTAAGATTGAAATAATCATCTCTAACTCTTCATCTAGTCAGTGGGGATTCACCTTCCTCGAGTCATAAGATCAACCACCTGATCCACAATCCTTCTCAAATTTTACTTCATATACTCCTTTTCTAGAACAACCAATTGAAAAAAAAATCTGAATTAGAAAAGACTTTAGAAGCCTTGCATGAGTCCAAGCGACAACTTCAAAATCTGATGGACTCACAATTTTAATAAAATTTTCAAAACCAATTTTCATACTCACCTTTTCAAAAAGAACTAGTTGACTTAAAAAAATGCAATACATGATTCAGTCCCAAAATGAGTTTACCCAATCTGTCGATAGGTTAGAAGTAAAAATGAGTCAATTGTCAACACTAATAGGAATGAGAAAACTCTCTCTTATCAATATTTGACTAATCCTGGTATCTCTAACCTTATTGATCTAGCCCAAAAGTCATGTTGTTTTAGAAACCAAGATTCAATTTTATTACACAATCTTGAACTTGATCAATACTCAACATTTGACAAATTGATAAGTTATCACTTCAATGAGATTGAACTTAAACATAAATGTAATCCCAATCCCTAGCTTTGTGGTTCAGTTTTAATTTGTGATTCAATGTTGACTCCAGTATTCTTATCAGATTTGGACCATAATCCCAAGCAAATATTGATTCTCATACCTATAAATCTTGAAATGGAATCACCGATCTTGCAAAATCACATTCCATTGTTGAAAAATAAATGTGAACTTCAATTCTTTAATTTGGACCGAACTCTTGAGCTAAAACTGACTTTTGAATCTAAACTTGATTTAAATTATATTCCTGAGTCAGTGTTGGTTTTATAGCTTTCACTCTTGAGCCCAAATCAACCATTTCAGTAAGTCACATTCATTTATTGGACCAAGGTGTAGAAATTATAACTCAAGATGATTTTTCAAAATTGGTCATATAACCGAGATATTTTTCATGATAGGATCTTACATGATCCTATTCAATTTATGGATTGTGAAAATTTTAATGGGTTAGAGGTCAAAGGTAGATTTCACCAACCAACACATTATTTAGATTGGGTAACAACGCTTGCACCAATCATACTTCCGCCGGAACCACCACCTTGAGGTAATATATTTTTTTTCTTTCCTTTCTTTCTTTTCATGCATATATGCATTCATTCATACATTGAGGACAATGCATGAGATAGGTGTGGGAAGGGTTTCACTAACATAGGTTTTCTTTTCTTCTTTTTTGAATATTATATATATATATATATATATATATATATATATATATATATATATATATATATATTCTTTCTTTTAAAAAACTTTTTGAAGTGGGAAATAATATTTTGACTTATTGTTTGTAAAAATTAAGATAATTTTAAGAAATAGGAGAATCATAATTAATTCTTAATACTTGGTCAAGATAAGATTATTTGTTTGATTCTAGGTTTAGAAAGAAAAATTGAAAAAGTAATTTGGTCTTGATTTTTACCTTGATGAAATATATACCTTTATATACTAATACACTTTGGATTCAAAATAAAGACTCTTGTGTCTTACAAAAAATATATATATAAAGAAAAATATAAAAATATAATATATATATCAAAAGTTCACTGATTAAGCTGGGTATTTGTGTCTCATAAAGCATAAGTATTCATGCCTAAAAGTAGGTTAATATCACTAATAAATCCCTTAACTTTGTGGCCTTATTTGCTTGAGTCCTTAAAGTCGTAGGGGTGTTTTTTTTTCACCCGGTGCTCTAAAACCATTCGATTTGGGAGTCACCGACCTAAGTTCATTACATGGGTGAATTAGAAAGCATAATAAGACTAAGGGATATTACCGTCATAAAATATAAAATAAGATATAAGAATTAAAGTTGAAGAATCCTTAGTCAAAACATTCACGGTCACAAAGTTGCATATGATTTAGGGTAAACTAAAAGATTAAGTGAGAAATACAGTTTTAATCCTTACCTAAATTGATAACAAGTTCTTGTATGGAAACTAAGCTTAGGAATGACAGCGTGGTAACCCTATGACTTATAGATTACTTGATTTTTGCAAGAATACTTCTAATATTTTTCTCTCTTTCAAAATGTGTTTTCCAAAATACTAACACTTTTTTCTTTTTATGAATTTTGTGGGTGTAATTAACTGAAAACCCTCAGGAGAGTACAACTCCTCCTCTAGGCGTAACCTATAGATTTAAATGCTTACTGCATGTGCCCAGTGGCAGTTGCTTAACCTGCGAAAGTGGTTAACATTTATTTTTTTTCACTCAAGGATGAGCAAAAGATAGGTGCTGGGTGTGATTGTACACGTATATTGCATTATTTATTATTGCATTCCTACATTTATCTTGTAATAGACTTTGCTATTTACTGGTTTTAATATTTAATTTGTGCAGTTACAATTAATGGAGAATAAGACAATAATCCCAAATATAGTCCAACTAAATGAGATTTACATTAATCTATTCGGTTAGCTTGAAGAATCAATGAGGATAATTGCAAGTTCAGAAGTTCAAAAGATGTATTATCAGAAGACTATGGGATAAAACAGAAGGGGGATCCATGCAGCCAAAATCTGACCCAACGGCTAAATCTTTACCGAGGATTCGCGGCTTTGGCAACGGATCCGCGGCCGGAGGCTGGTCGTTGGGCCAGAGTCAATGGTCTTATTTGCTCACATGCTCTCCCTACTCTATTTATCCTATAAATACTGCACAATTCTGAACGTACACCGGCAGAGAAGTAGGATTAGGATTTTTCTTTAGTTTAACTTAGGATTTTCTTTTATTTTTAATGTATTTTCTGTTTATTTGTAAACTTAGATTAGAGAATAGATCATGAGAGAAAGAGTGGAAGATTGTATTTAGAGTGACATTGAATGTAATCTTCTTCATTCTTTTTATCGTTTACAATTTAATCAAATTTTATTTCTGTTTTCTTTTCCTTTTTTGTTTTTACTTCATTTCTTTTGGTATTGATTGTAATCCAAGTGAATCTATAGCATCGGAATAGCCTTGCCATTGCGAGTACCACCGATAGCTCATGATAATGGATTCCTCCTTTTATTGTCCGTATCATTTCTGTTGGCCCAATGGCCTTCCACTCTAGTTTTGATGATGATCAACACTCATGTAGTTATGTTTACTAATATTCTTGTGTTTCTAAGTTTCAGATCATTAACAGGATATTAGTTGGTGATTAGCTTCAACAAGATGATTAGAAGCTTATCATGGTGATTCCGGTGCCAAAGCTTAAAGATTATACCTTTGCACTTGGAGAATCACGGAGTTTTGGAGCAAGTCTACTTGAAGATGAAGATCGTCAAGAAGACTTAGGTATCCTAGTTTAGATAGAGTTTTAGATCCATTTGTAAAGCTTAGTTTAGTTGATATGCTCAAGTGAACACAAAACACACACATTTTATGATTTGATATTTGGTTTTTATGAATAGTGATCAAAACAAGTTTACATATGTTATATGTATAGTAGATGTTTTCTATTTATACATACATGCTTTAACTTGGTAAACAAACTTATTTTGTTATCCCTATTCATGTTTTGGAAAAATCAAGTTTGACAAAATACAAGGTTTTGTTTTTGATAAAATTTGCAAGACTCAAAAATGAATTGATATGTTGATATATTGTCTTGAAATTTTTATCACATGTTTATGTTTCAACATAAAATGATAAAACAATTTTTATGGTATTTTTAAAAGAGATAAAAGATTTTTTAGAAAATATTTTTCCAAATTTTTCTGACCTGGTTTTGTGCTGACAGGCTGGTCGGCCGACCGGGACGGTCGACCGCACCAAGGGCCGGTCGACCGGGCCGGTCGACCGATGTGCACAGACGTGCACGTCTGTTAGGCACAGTGGACGGTCGACCGAGCCGGTCGACCGGGTCTGAGAGCTCTGCTCTCGGTTTGTTTCGGTCGACCGGGCCGGTCGACCGCTATTGCCCAACGGTCACATTTTTGACCGTTGGCGGTCGACCGGACCGGTCGACCGGCAGTCTGTCAGACTGCCAACTCAGCCTAACGGCTAGTTTTGTATAGGGGCTATATAAACCCCAACTCTTTGGGGATTTTAGCCAAGTTTTTTTAAGGAGAAAAATTTCTGGTTTCTAGAGGTTTTAAAACAAGTTTTCAAAAGTGTTTGGGGCTTTAATTCTTCAATCTTTATTGTTTTAGGTTTTTGAAAAAATCAAAGAAAAGAATATTTTGGGAGATTGGTCTTGGTTTTTCATTCTATATCTTTTGGAAGGATTTTCCCAAGTGATTTTCTTTGTTGCTAGTTTTCCAAACACCTAGTTTTCCACACTTGAGCTATCTTCTATCCTAAACTATTAGGATCTTGTTTTTGTGGAAAAAGATAAGAGAAAAAGAAAGAGAAGAGTTTGAGGTTGTTTGTTGTAAACCTCTTTGTTGTAAACACCCTTTTATTTGTGAATCCCTCTTCGGTAGAGGTGATCGGGTGATTGAGTTGTATCCCTCAAGTATGAGGTGATAGTGTTGGTTGTGAGCCTCTTCGGTAGAGGTGTTGTGGATTGTGGTTGTTGTAGCCTCGGTGGCTTTGTAAGTTGAGAGAGGAGTTAGGTACTCCTTATAGTGGATTGGGAAATCCTACACGGTGGTGTAGGCGGGGATGTAGAGCAAGGTGCTCGAACCTCGAAACAAATCTTGGTGTTTGCGTATTGATCCATTGTCTCTCTAACTCTCTCTCTTATATTTGTGCAAAGCATCATATTCATATCATATCATATTTGCTTGTGTTGTGCATATTTCATATTGCCTTGCATTTATTCATATTGCTATTCATTCTTATATGCTTGGCTTGATTGTGTGTATTTTACATTGCTTGGATTGCTTGTGTGTGTGTGCCTAACTTATACTCATCCAACAAGAGCTTCACATAGCACCTCAACCCATTTCAAGGGGAATCAAGGGGAGTTAGTCCAGAGCCTCGCAAGGGGAATTCGGCTACACTTGTTGTATTGTATTAGTTTGTGCATAATTTGCATTAGCTTCCGCATTTAGCGCACTTAGTTTGAAATAAGATTCTTAGATTAGCACTTACACCTATTCACCCCCCCTCTAGGTGTTTTTCAATTGGTATCAGAGTTAGTACTCCTGATACTTAGGCTTAACATCCTAGGAGTGATCCATTTGCTTGCTAATCTCATTTGCATTTGCTTGTTTGCACACATCTAGTTTATACCATGGACTTCATGACCCCACCTAGCTATGATCCTTCCAACATTGATATTTGGAAGTATAGGATGTCCATGTACCTAAAAACCCTAGGTTTGCATGTCTTTCTTGCCGCCACCAAGAGATGTTATCTTGGTGATTGCAATCATATAGGGGCCAATGCACAAGCCCTAGAGGCCATTAGAAGCACTTTACCTAAAGAATATCTTTTACGTGTTTCTAATCTTGATTCCGCTTTTGCAGTGTGGAACAAGTTGACAACAACCACCAACACCTCCATGCTTCAAGTCCAAATCCAACAAGAAGAGGAATCTAGTGGAGAATCCGAGCCACAACAATGCTATATGGTCCAAGGGAATGACTCCCTTGAGGTACATTCGGAACCCCACTTAGATAGTGATGATGATGCTAGTTCTTCTCGTAATGATATTGTTGATCCCCATGCTCTAAATGAAGAACTTTCAATAGTATGTGAAAAGTTAATTGAAAAATATAAGATTTTGAAAAAGAAAAGTCTAGAAATTGAAAAAGAAAATAAGTGTTTGCATGCTAGACTTGACAATGTTTTGCAAGAGAAAGTTGAGGTCTATAATGAAAGGGATTCATTGAGATCTCAATTGGAACTTGCTTTAAAAGAAAATAAATTTTTAAAGTCTAAAAATAATTGTGAAATTCTTTTGAAGAAAAATGAAAATTTGTCTTCTAAAGTTGATTTTGTTTTAAAAGAGAATGTTGCTTTGAAAAACAAAATAATTTCTATCTCAAATGATTTGGATGCATGTTTAAAGAAAAATGTTTCTTTTCAAAATAAGATTGATTCTCATGTTTGCCATGCTAGTGTAGCCTCTTCATCTAGACTACCTAATGCATGTACCTTTTCTTTTAGGATTAATGATGATATTTGTATGCTAAAGAAGAGAGTAGATTGTTTGGACTCCACTATGAGCCAATGTGCTAAGAACCATACACGCTTGGAATCCTTGGTTCGAAAGAAATAAGTTCCATCTTCTATGCATGCACACCCTCCACGGCATACACATGCTCCTCACGGACACCATCAACACATGTATGCTCATGTGTACTCATGTACACATTGTGGACGTAAGGGCCTCCTTGCTAAATTTTGTTTTGATAGATTACATACTCCTAATTTAGCAAAGAATTTTGTTTGGGTTAGAGAAGGTACTAACCCCCATGGACCCAAAAGAGTATGGGTACCAAAGACCACCCCTCCTATTATTTTTGATGTAGGTGTGGGCTCTCACATGACGTGAGAGTGATGACACCTTGGAGTGGATGCGTTCCGTACTTAAAGGAAATCATATGGATGCATCACTTTCAAGGGAAGAGATGGTGGAGAGGACCACCATGTTTTGGAGACAAGGAGAGTTGCTTCTTCGTTTTGGTAACAATCCTTTACTCCCATTTATTGTTTACATGCTTTTCATGTTCATAGTTTATAGCATGTTTTTATTGTCATTGGATTAGTATGTTCATTCCATGTTTATTAGATCCTTGACATACATGTATAGTATTTGAGACACACATGCTTATATGATCCCATACTTAGTGTTCTCACTTATGTTTAAGCTATAATGTACATCATGAATCTAATACATGTGAATTCACATAATAATCATGTTTTAGTTTTCCATGATGACTTTTATCATGATGATTTTTATATGTGTTTTTGATGCTTCATGTTTTGAATATATGTTTAAGTGTTAGTTTTCATTAAGACTAGTTATATACTTATACATAGAGTGGGATACAAATAAATCTATATATATAGTTGGAATTGAATGCTTATTTGAACCCATTAGATGTGCTAGTATAGTCTAGTTTTGATGATTCATACATATTAAACTTGTATTCTCATTTTTGAATTTGCCTTATGATTGTTTGTTTCACTTCATGTATATGTTTGTATTGCCAAACTTTAAGATATACATGTATACCCCTTGAGTCATTTGCCTTTCATGCAAATATATATATATGGACTCAATTGTGTTTAGGGATATGTATGTATAATTAGTGTATTGACAATTCATACATATACCTTGAAATGAAATTGGTTTATAGATGAAAATTTAGTTTTTCATGTTTCATGTATTTATGTTTAACTTCATGTATATGTCTATCTAGTTCAAACTAATCTTATACATATACATCTTTTGAGCCACGTGCCTTCATGAATATACATTTAGTGGACTCGTTGAGTTTTGAATATGTATGTATATTTTAGCTTGTATTAGACATACATATGCCTTGAAGATTAAGTAAGTAGTTTTATATGATTTTTCATGTTTTTGATGGAATTATGTTTTAAGGAATAATTGAGCTTAATGAAATATTTTTCATGATTATGATCTTCACATATTATTTGTACACTCATGTTTATTGCTCATGTTTTGTTTCTCATGAGTTATGCTTTATTGGTTAGAGTGATGATTATCATGTGAATTTCATTTTGTTTTATTCCTTGCTTGAAGGATTTCGTACTAGTTAACAAGTTTTCCATTTAACTAGTTGCGATGTTCTTCAAATTTGGTAGTGATTTTCAAACTAAGCTATATTTTCAAATCTATTTTTGAAAACCCCTACCATCTAAGGGCGGTAGGATGGGAGATCATGTTCATGTATGCCCTAAATTGAAAATCTTTAAAACTTGAATTATGATTGGGTGGTAGAGAATATGATGTATACACTTGAACTTATTGTTATGTCAATTGGTATCATTGAACTCTTTCAATTGGTATCATTTTGATCTTCTTGTATACTCATATATGTTTTGTATGTATGTATGCTTTAAATTCCAAGTATATCAATTTCTATTGGTATCTATCTTTCATACATATATATATGTTTGTGTTTATGCTAGTGCTTGAGTTTCAATTTTGTTTAAATTGATTACTTTTAAATTGTTATCAAGACTATGCATGACTTTAGTTTGTATTTCATAAAGGGGGAGAAAATTTGATTTTGTATTTCAATTGGTATTTGTACTCCCACACTTTATGATTAAAAGTTGTTTATATGTTTTAAAATGAACAATTCTTACAATTGGTATCAATGTTTCTATGTAAAATCTTTTCAATTGGTAAAATATTTACAATTGGTATCATATTTAAGAAATTCAAAATTTGGTTTGGTTTCAAGATTCATGTTTAAGAATTCAAGACTTATGTTTAATTACAATTGGTATTTCCAAAATTTTGTTTAAAGAAAATATTCAAAGTTTTGATTTGTATTTCCTATATGCAAGGAGAGCTTAACATCTCTCTTACATATAGATTCATGTTGAGTATATTATAAATTGAGGAGCTTGACAACTCTTCTTTATATGATATACGTGTGTAGGGGGAGCTTCACATCTCCTCTTATGCATTACATAATATGTGTTATGTGAATTGGGGCTTGTCATCCTTTCTTCATGTAATGCATATGTGTAGGGAAGCTAACTTAGCGTCTTCCTCTTCATGAATGTATATAGCATATAACATATATTGATCCTTGTTTATTGGTATCAAGATGCTTCATTGACATATTTTTTAATTGATATCATGTTTGTAGTCACCCCTTATTGACTTTGTTTTTGTTTTAGACAAAAAGGGGGAGAACATTGTCTTTTATTGTTTTGTTTGACATAAAGGGGAAGAAAGATTTTTACCCCTCATTTTATCTATGGTTTTGATTGTTTACCCCTTTGTTGATGATTGACAAAAAGGGGGAGAAGTATTTGTGTTTTATTTTATATGCATGCTTATGTTTTATATGCATATATTATGTTTTAATCTCAAGAATATTAAGTTTATTTGATATAGAGTTTGCTTTGTAATTGGTATCTAGAGCTTATTTTGTTTTGAATATTCCATTTGATATCTAGAACCATTTATTGTTTATGCATACGCATGTTTCATGTTAATACTAATTGCATATATTTATTGTTTATCCCTATGCATGAGTTAAGGGGGAGCTTTCTTGAAGCTTATCTTTAATCCATGCATATATAACTCCATGAGTTTTGTCATCATCAAAAAGGGGGAGATTGTTGGCCCAATGGCCTTCCACTCTAGTTTTGATGATGATCAACACTCATGTAGTTATGTTTACTAATATTCTTGTGTTTCTAAGTTTCAGATCATTAACAGGATATTAGTTGGTGATTAGCTTCAACAAGATGATTAGAAGCTTATCATGGTGATTCCGGTGCCAAAGCTTAAAGATTATACCTTTGCACTTGGAGAATCACGGAGTTTTGGAGCAAGTCTACTTGAAGATGAAGATCGTCAAGAAGACTTAGGTATCCTAGTTTAGATAGAGTTTTAGATCCATTTGTAAAGCTTAGTTTAGTTGATATGCTCAAGTGAACACAAAACACACACATTTTATGATTTGATATTTGGTTTTTATGAATAGTGATCAAAACAAGTTTACATATGTTATATGTATAGTAGATGTTTTCTATTTATACATACATACTTTAACTTGGTAAACAAACTTATTTTGTTATCCCTATTCATGTTTTGGAAAAATCAAGTTTGACAAAATACAAGGTTTTGTTTTTGATAAAATTTGCAAGACTCAAAAATGAATTGATATGTTGATATATTGTCTTGAAATTTTTATCACATGTTTATGTTTCAACATAAAATGATAAAACAATTTTTATGGTATTTTTAAAAGAGATAAAAGATTTTTTAGAAAATATTTTTCCAAATTTTTCTGACCTGGTTTTGTGCTGACAGGCTGGTCGGCCGACCGGGACGGTCGACCGCACCAAGGGCCGGTCGACCGGGCCGGTCGACCGATGTGCACAGACGTGCACGTCTGTTAGGCACAGTGGACGGTCGACCGAGCCGGTTGACCGGGTCTGAGAGCTCTGCTCTCGGTTTGTTTCGGTCGACCGGGCCGGTCGACCGCTATTGCCCAACGGTCACATTTTTGACCGTTGGCGGTCGACCGGACCGGTCGACCGGCAGTCTGTCAGACTGCCAACTCAGCCTAACGGCTAGTTTTGTATAGGGGCTATATAAACCCCATCTCTTTGGGGATTTTAGCCAAGTTTTTTTAAGGAGAAAAATTTCTGGTTTCTAGAGGTTTTAAAACAAGTTTTCAAAAGTGTTTGGGGCTTTAATTCTTCAATCTTTATTGTTTTAGGTTTTTGGAAAAATCAAAGAAAAGAATATTTTGAGAGATTGGTCTTGGTTTTTCATTCTATATCTTTTGGAAGGATTTTCCCAAGTGATTTTCTTTGTTGCTAGTTTTCCAAACACCTAGTTTTCCACACTTGAGCTATCTTCTATCCTAAACTATTAGGATCTTGTTTTTGTGGAAAAAGATAAGAGAAAAAGAAAGAGAAGAGTTTGAGGTTGTTTGTTGTAAACCTCTTTGTTGTAAACACCCTTTTATTTGTGAATCCCTCTTCGGTAGAGGTGATCGGGTGATTGAGTTGTATCCCTCAAGTGTGAGGTGATAGTGTTGGTTGTGAGCCTCTTCGGTAGAGGTGTTGTGGATTGTGGTTGTTGTAGCCTCGGTGGCTTTGTAAGTTGAGAGAGGAGTTAGGTACTCCTTATAGTGGATTGGGAAATCCTACACGGTGGTGTAGGCGGGGATGTAGAGCAAGGTGCTCGAACCTCGAAACAAATCTTGGTGTTTGCGTATTGATCCATTGTCTCTCTAACTCTCTCTCTTATATTTGTGCAAAGCATCATATTCATATCATATCATATTTGCTGTGTTGTGCATATTTCATATTGCCTTGCATTTATTCATATTGCTATTCATTCTTATATGCTTGGCTTGATTGTGTGTATTTTACATTGCTTGGATTGCTTGTGTGTGTGTGCCTAACTTATACTCATCCAACAAGAGCTTCACATAGCACCTTAACCCATTTCAAGGGAATCAAGGGGAGTTAGTTCAGAGCCTCGCAAGGGGAATTCGGCTACACTTGTTGTATTGTATTAGTTTGTGCATAATTTGCATTAGCTTCCGCATTTAGCGCACTTAGTTTGAAATAAGATTCTTAGATTAGCACTTACACCTATTCACCCCCCCTCTAGGTGTTTTTCAATTTCATACTTGCTATTTGAAGTTTTGATGATGTAATGTGGACGGGCTAAGTCCGATCTTATGAGTTATGTGCTGATCGCCTCCGAATTAAGGTAAAGCCGTCGCCAACGATCCAAGGTATAGTAATCAGCCAAAAGAGATAAGTAACTTTTTTTTTTCTTTATTTTTTTTAGCCTTATACTTAAAAAACATCTTCAAAACCAACACTTTATTTATTCTTTCTCTTTTAACTTAGTTCTCCTTTTTTTTTTTTCAAAACTATCCTCCTCTTTAACTTCTACTCTTCTAATCTAACTCAGTTTTCTTTTCTCTTCTCAAAACTAAGAAGAAAATGAAACCCGGTTCAAATAACTTAAAAGAATATTGAAACGCTTCTATCGCAGTCCCTCCTTGTGGATCACAACCCGCATAACCACTTGCTATAGCGGTAGTATTGAGAAACCTAGCACATTCTTAATTTTAATTTCTAAAACTTTGTTTTTCTGTCTAGGTTCTGTCTCAATCACCCACCCACCTGTGAACATCAACCAGGAGAATTAATGAAAATGTCTCCAATTACTAATCCAAAGCCATAAGAGAAAATTGCATTGAAAGAACAAATTTATGATGTATAAAAGACTATAGATTATATTCACAGCGAGAAATGACACAGGGACCAAATGCTGAAATGGATTGAAATACAAAGAATTCTACCAACACAAATAGATGTTATAGGTCAGTAGCAGACAAGAAGATGGATACATTCTCTATATACTGAACAGAGTAGATGCAGCATAAGTAAGATAAGACACAGCAAGATCTTGTTGACAAGGAAAAGATATAATCATCGATTTAATGTACACAATTTGAATTAGATATCAAACGCATAGTTGCCTATCGCTAGACTACTCTTCACTTTGCATCAGGGTTGTTGCGATTGTTACATTGTGCTGTACATAGCTTATGATCAAGTTACCCTGATTTGTGTGGACTCGCAACATGGTTCCAGGGATGAATAAAAAGAAGAACCACAACACAACAAAGAAGAAGAAGAGGAAAAAAAAACTCCGAACTTTTACATGGCCAATTTTGGAAGCAGCTGTTCAGCGAAAATGTATAGAAAGAATATCCATTTGCCAAAAAAAAAATGAAACTAAGCTATCGCTCTTTAGAGCATCTGCTTTAATTTCGAATCCACGACCATTATACGAATTAGCAGCCGAAAAAGAAGAAGATATCCTCTTTCTATTAGCTACGGCAAGAATACAGTAGGGGATCCGGAGTTTAGACTCTTCAGCCTCTTAAATTGCATGATAGAAATCATTTCAATGGCGTTACCTGACAAACTTAAATTCCCTATTAAGAGACATAGTACACAGAAACAAACATGTTTTATTGGTGAGATGTACAGTTTAGATGTGGTAAGCGATCCAGGCGATCACAATCCTTCATCTGTGAAGTCCAAGTTCAGGTCTTGACTAAAAATTGAGCTAATTCTTTCTAACTCCTGCAAAAATGAACAAAAATTGGAAAGAGTTGGCGTGATGATGAAATGAATTAGCCCATATCATCCTCAAACCACCTCAAAATCTGCCCAATTCTCCAAAGCCAAGAATTTCAAAATAACATATTAAAAATTCATTAACCAATATCTCTCTCTCTCTCTCTCTCTCAACCCCTAACTCTAATTAAATCTAATTCCAAACAAACAGCTAAAAAAAAACCCTAATTCCTAACTCTTATTTATTTCTCTTCTTTCAATGCTTCTAAATCATAACCCCCCACTCCATTGCCAAATACAGCCTCGGAGTAGAAGGTATTGCGTAAACAAAAGTTTGGACTCAAGATCATAGTTTCAGTAATGGAAATTCTTTTGTGTGTGTGTGTGTGTGTGTGGGGGGGGGGGGGGGGGGGGGGGGGGGGGGGGGGCGTAACAGATGATAACAGTACAGCTGAAATTTGGTAAAAGAGTGTAACACTATAAATTTTTTAGTCACGCAAAAATGAGGAAATTCGCCACTGTATTCTATGCACAGAAACTTCAAAACTTTCCTCTATATAACAAGAGCAATTTGCCAGAACTTGTTAACTTCCTTACAAATGAAATCTAACAATAGCTGTTGTTTGCTTATAACCGGGACTGGTCAGTTGCAAACATGTGAGGCTAAAGATTCTCCACTACGTTTCCTTATGGAGAACTCAGTTCCTTCTAAATCCCCAGAATGATCTTTGTCTTGGATCCGCTCTTCAGTTTGAGTGACAACAGGAATCTCAAATTCTCTCAAAAGAATTCAGACACCTCAAATTAGACGGTGCACAGATCTGCTACAAAGAAGGCATGCAAGGTCTATCTCATGACAGTATAATGTGATTGTGTCCGGTGATCCCACAAAAATCTCCTGTCAGTTCTGAATTCAATCTTTCACTGCCTTCAGATCTGCCAACCTGCCAATACTCAGAGTTCCTGTTAAAATCTTTGCGACTGCAAATTAGCATTTTTTGAACATCCTTCCACTCATTCAAGAGTATTGCATAGAAGTTATAAAGCTACCGCGAGTATTATGTAATATTATACGGTGCAGAATTCAATTGACATACAGAGGAGGTTCTTCAATTGTGTTTGGTGTTTGATACTAGCCCCCTCTTCTACCCCGTCCTTTGCACCGAAGGGAACTTTCGGCATCTGATCTTCCTGCTTTTTATCACATTAATCAAACTTGTAAAAAAAAGTCTAAATAGGAAAAAAGTTATCAATTGTCATTTTTACTTGACAAATATGAGACGGTTGCAACTGCTTAATGCTATCATGGGAAACTGAAGGGGAAAGTGACCTGTAGGATTTGCTGATAAATCCATGGCAGCCCGCTTTGATTTCCTATGCTGTTGTTCATACTGACCCTGTAAAAACATGGCACAATATAATGTAGAGGTGCAAGGAATGTTGCATCAGTTGTTCCATATTGAAGTACAAAAACAGAGGTAAAAATGTGTGCATTTTTTTTATTTTTTTTATTTATTTATTATTTATTGTGGGGGGGGGGGGGGGGGGGGGGGGGGGGGGGGGGGGGGGGGTTTGTATCATCATTTACATGAACGATTAAAATACGAACCTGCAACAAACTGTTTGGCTGTAACTTGGTTGATTGCTCATATGATGTTGCTGGCTATCAGCCAAGTCGAAATGCGTCCCAAATGACAATTCATTTGGGTTAAGTCTTCCTGAAATAAGTTTTTCAGAACAAGATATGCTGACAGGTATATGATGCAAGTAAAAATAGAGACAAGTATATAACAGAACAAACCATTAGATCGATGCCTCCTTGTCCCAATTGTGTATCGAGATGGGAAACTGTTGAGGCAGCTTGAAGAACAGCATCATTAGAAATCATTGCTGATCTTAGAAAATCCTGTACACAAATTGATCGAATAAGGATTTGTTATAGAAAATATTGCAGAGCAAAATATGGACTGGTCACCGTAAGTTTCATTTAATAAGCAAATACCTGTTCCTTATTTATCCGGAGTAGTGGCTCGACATTAGACTCTCTTCCTTTTTTCGGTGGCCTACCTCTCCGCTTCACGGGCAATTGAATTAGAAGTGAAAGTCATATTACCTCAGAGAGTCCCAACTGTGAGACCAAAAGATTCTGGACATTTTGGTTTTGATGAGTTTCAAAACACAGAAGCTTAGGTGCTTGTCTCTGCCAGATGTGTCATCAAGAAGAGACTTCTCTAGTTCTCTTAATAATTTCAAAGAAACTTGGTATCTATCTTCAGATATGGAACCCACATCCACAAGCTGAAGGAATCTCATGGATAAATAATCATAACGCTCTGACAAATCACCAACTAGAACATCATTTGAAGAGCGAGCCAATGCATGTAATCGTTTGAAGTCCTTTTTCAAACGATCAAGAATATAGTGAGACGGAATCTCAAAAATCTGTTGAAATTTAAACACGGATAATGCATGTCTACATAGAATACCATGGAAATTGAAAAAACCACAAATGCATTGCACCACCACTTCATCTGCATTGAACAGGACTTCATGATCCTTGCTCTCTGTCCTTTTACCATCTTCAATATATGAACATTCTTTGATCTCAAAGGTAACGATAGAACCATCAACTTAACTGGTGTCACATGACAATACATGGTGGCTTTTAGCTCATCTTGGAATTTTTTGAACATGTTAAGGGTGTACACCTTTGATAGCTGGTCTTCCATGTAGAACTTTGATATTATGAGCGGTGTCTTATGAAAAGATTCGGAGTCTGTCTGAACTTCCTTCTTGAATTTGTTTAGCAAGGTCATCCCCATTTACTGAAGAACTGCTTTATAGAAGTTCTGGGATACACACACCCATCAAAATAGGTGGTTAGGCTCTCGCCACGCTGGCAGACAGACATTCCAGCCAGAATGCGTCGTCTTTAAGAAAAACAGGGACCAAGAATGCGATCTTCATATAAAGTTTTAAGCCACTCATTACTTTCAAGTCCATATGTCTCTATCATCTTCCCCCAATTTTCTTCAAACTCTTCAACTCTTAAAGAGTCATATGCCGTTTTCTTTAGCACCTTTTTAACTGCTTTGAATTCTGCAAGCCCTCTCAACTTGTCAGGAATCTTTTTAATACATGAGACAGGCATACACGATGGTGCGTTCTGGGGAACACCTCTGCAACCGCATGCTGGATGGACTTGCACTGGTCAGTGATGATAGCACTTGGAGGGCACCCAGCATACACGTCAGCCACGCCTTGAATAACCAAGCATAGTCTCAGCGGTCTCATCTGAAACCAAACCACAACCCAATAACACTAACTGTCCATGATGATCATCCCAACAAATAAAACAAGAGGCCAAATCATATCCATCAGTCAAATAGGTCGTATCAAATGTAATAACATCACCAAAGCATTGGTAAGCTGCCCTAGATCTGGCATCAGCCCAAAACAGGTTCCTCAGACGCCCATGCTGGTCCAAATCTACCAAGTAAAAGAAGTTTGGGTTCTTATTTGCATGGATGCAAAAAATTGATGAATTGCTTCATCATCTCCTTCTGCAAGCTTCAATTTCCAATTTCAGTGGCATTCCCACATTCCTCATCAGCTAATTGCATATTATTATCTCACTTGATTGCTCGACCAGATCTTCAGCCATTGAATTGGCCATCCTCTTGTAGCATCTCATGAACCTAGCTGTCGATGGATTGACCGGATGATTGTGTTCAAGTTTAACTTCCACCAAAGTAGTAATCCATCACCACGTGACTTTGCTGAGATCATAACCTCACAATTAGTTTTTGCTGTCGTCTAGCTTGGTACATTGCATCTGTCCTTCCTGTGCCCCCTTAGAACATGCAAGAACCAGCCGCCGACATATTCCTTTTTTGGGGAATGATGACTTCTTAACTGCCACGCCAAATCCAACACGAGCAGGGCATACTGCTTAAAGTAGTTATTAAGTTCATCATATGATGTAAATACTAACCCCACCTGGGGAGTTTTCTCATTTCTTCCATTTATGTTAGGGTTCCCATTTGGTCATCCTTAATGCCTTGTTGACATCACTAGCATGATCATCGTCATCATCGAGTACAATCACTTCTTTGCCTCCATTTCGTGGACACTCCTTGGGATCATTGGCATCTCCTGTGGAAAAGTAAGAAACAAGCAGAGCAAAAGCATGAATAGATATTTTAGTGATGAAAGCAGGCATAACAAACATCTCTACAAGATACAAAAACATACCTACCTGAGTTGTTTTACCATTTTCACTTGCTGATCCATTTATTTCAGTCTCCTTTCCTTCATCAATGTCAGCATCACTAATATGTGTTGTTTCAGGGAAGAAATGAATGCCACGCCCTGGAAGAACCATCTGCTGATATACATACATTTTCTGTCCCATTCATCTCAATCTTCTTTCTTTGTCATTGTTAAAATCACCAAAATTTGGCATTTCTGCCATACCCTGGGAAAGGAGAAAAAACATTACTACCTATTGATAATTAACTGCAAACAGAAAAGAGCTATGATAATTAACTGCCAACAAAAAAGAACACCATATAATGGCAATGCAGACTCGTAAGTATGTCTTCATATTTGTGAACTTCCAAATTCAATAACCAAATGGTTCAGCAATCTGAATAAGGACATACACACAAATATAAAAATGCACGTGCACCAAGTGCCTGTAGATAAGGACGGTAGGGACCTCTATTTAACTTTTTAATAATTCATAATGTCAATTTCTTATATTGGTATATGCTAAGCATTCATATAACATTTACTACTTAGTTACTGTTTATAGAATTTTTATCTAAGAAACTTTATTTAACTTATTCCTTCTTTTGAGTGGAATGCTATAGCAATAACAATGTTACATATCACATATTCATCATTAAATATTCCTCATAAGCATGGTTCGAAGAATCGGCCGACACTGAGACAGAATCGATGGTTTTATATCGGAATAGGCCAAATTGACCGGAACCAAACGATATCAGTCAATATCGGCTGATTCCATTCTGATTCTGTTGATTCCAAGTTTCCAACATAAGTGTCAAACTGTAGCAAATTCAGCACTATCTTCTCGCTTTTACAACGTAAAAATTTTGATTGCGATTTCACATTATGCTTGGATTATATCATTCTCTTAATTCAACAATACAAAGCAGTGGTGTCAAATCTTATATCGTTATCGGTGTCTCGTAGCTACAATGATTATGCCGGGCCCGAGAGAGTCATATGCTTACTCTTATTAAATATTATAAATACTCTCCCTTGCCAACAATTCTTAAAAAATTTAACTAATCAGAGGAATAATTTATTGATTAATTATTTTTTAAAAACTTTATTTCTTTTAGAAAAAATGTTAAAAAATGATTAGAAAATGAGTGTTGTCCCTGATATAAGTAATAAATTTATTTAGAAAATGTTAAAAATGGTTAGAAAATAATTTTCATGAATATAATTAAATAAATATACTAGATTAATTATTTAAACTTATCTTTGTTAGAAAAAGATTATTAAATTTTCATTACAAAATAGTTGTCATGAATATAATTAGCTAATTGATTTTAAGAAAATGTTAGAAAATAGTTGTCATGAATAAAGTAGAATATAATTAGTTGTTAGATTTTGTAAATACTCTGTCAATTTATGTTTTTAAATCAACTATTTTGTATTATAATGTTTTATCAAATGTGATTCAAATTTCATGAATTATTTTAAAAATATCAAAATGCTACTAAACTATCTAAACATTTTTTAAATATTTTTGAAATTTTTTTTACTGATACCACCAAGACGAAATAACCGATATGGCCGATTCCTATACCTAAAACTGCAATCCGATTCTAATTTCGATTTCGAGACGTTCGAAGCATGCTTATAAGTCATCTTCAAGTAAAAAGCAGGCTAATTTGAGGAATTACTCATAAATATTATATCATGTATGATAAGGAATGGCCCAATGGACTCAGCCACATAGATTCATGAAAAGAACAATCTTTTGAGCTCTAATGAATAGCTTATCTGTACTAGAATGAGGTAGGAATTCACTATTACATCAGCCACAAAAATCTCAAAACGTGAGATATGAACTGACGGGGGGGCATAGCAACTTAAAAAAAGTTGTGGGCGCGTAAAATTGTGCAGCCTAAGGAGATGCCTTTACAATTGCCGTCATGACTAATGGGTATGGCAAATCAAGGCACGCATCTTATGCCGACAACATCAAGAAAACACCCAGCATCTTTTGCTCCATGCTCTAAATCAGTTAGGTACTCAGTTCAAGCACAAAATTAACTGCAATGAGTCGATACCTACTGTGACTTCACGGTGACTGAAGAAGACAGTAAGCCCTGAAGGGTGGGGGAAACTTTAGAAGTGGTTGAATTTTTCTTATGTAATGCGAAAGCTTGATATAAGTGGGTATTTGACAAATTTGTTGGCCCAAATATTACAATCTCCGGTTTTGTGTTTTGATGATAACAAAGCATATGAAGTTATTGGTACTAATCAAGTTCAAGAGTGTATTTCAGGGTTCAAAAAGATCTAACAGGCTTCTTCCTCTAAAGGAAGGTGTGATGGTTTAAAGGTACTCAAGAACGGTATCATAACTCAAAAGCACTCAGCGTCGCTACCAGAGAATA